>JAHWFP010055360.1:67636-86104 GCA_023313725.1 Lithobius niger | reverse complement strand
TTCCCTATAGTAGGCTTTTAACCCGACTTAGGTCCTTTTTATTTTAGAATTTTAACTTTGATTAATACTTGTTGTTGGGTGGATTAACCATACAGTGTACTTTGTGTAATGACGATCGTTTTTTGCCTGAAGTGTGCGGCTTGATAACTGATTGTCTTCCGATCAGTAACGTCAGCAGCTTTTTTATATATGTATTTTTTTTCGTGTGTGCAGCTTTCTGTCTTGCTCTTATTTTATTACTTATAAAGCTCAACATCCAACGCCATTATATCAGCCTTCAGGCCCTTAACCAGACCTCCTCCCTGCAGGCAGGATCGTCAAAAAAAAACGATCTTATTTCGCTTTTAATGATCCCAGCCTGGTTAAGGGCATTGCCAATTAAAAGCTGAAGTATTGTCGTCTGGTATTGTTCGTCTTTTACGAGCGAGGGGAAAGTCGATCCTTATACTCCTTTCTGATTACCGTCCTAAGTAAATATGACACCAACAACGAACTTTAAGTACACCACCACGTTTCGAAAACACCACCATCATCCCAACCTAACACAATAAACTAACCCCACTCTCCACGGAAGCAGGCTAGTACATCGCACGCCACCGTGATACTGCAGGGTGGTGGGGGAGGCGCGGGAGCCGCAGCGGATACAGGATAACATTTTAGGAGGGGCGATTTTGCATCAGCTATAGGGGTCGAAAACATAATTTTCCAAACGTGGTCCTATAGTTCACAAATTGTAGAGGACCCGGGGGGGGGGGGGGAAGGGATGGAAGCAAGACTTACGTATATAACGCTCGGTCTTTTTTTATTATTATTATTTTTTTTACCAGTGAAGGAAAGTTTTGTCCCCACCAATTTCTGCTAAAACTAAAAATTCTAGGCATAAGAAATTCGTTTTATTCTTACAGCTTTCGTATTCGATTACTTATTGGATTCTTCAAGTTGTGGTTTTTTGTCTTCGAGCTAAATTCTGCTATCTTCAAAATTGAGAAATATTTTGAAACAGTGTACGGTAAGAATTAATATTTTTATAGGTTTAGTTTGCTCTCGTTCACTTTCATTTGGCTTTCGTCCAGTTTTGTATTGCGCATAGGCTTATATAACAATGGACGAAAGCAAAATGAAAGTAGACGAAAGTATGGCACGCCGTTTTATTTAAAAATAAGTGCTAGCAATAATGAAAATACAAGTCCCGATATCGAAATATCTCTATTCCTGATATCGCAAATGCAATTTCCGATATCCAAAATTATATTTGCGATATTGGGAATTCATGCGTATTTTTGATATCCAGAATAGTATTTCCGATATCGAAAATTCAATTTTTGATATCGACAATTCTAATTCCAATATCAGAAATTAAACTTCATTTTCCGATATTGTAAATTGAATTGCAGATATCACAAATGCTATTTGCGATATCGGAAATTGAAGCAAATTCTCGATATCCACAATTAGAATTTTCGATATCGCAAATTCAATTTCTGATATCGCAAATTCGAATTTCCGATATCGGGAATAGAATTCCAGATATCTGAAATAGAATTCCCGATATCGGAAATGCCAACTTATTCCTGATATCAGAAATTGTAATTTCCGATATCGGAAATAGCATTTCCGATATCAAAAATAGAATTTCCGATATCGGATGTTCTAATTTGATTTTTGTTATCGGGAATTCGATTTTCGAGATTGGAAACTATAATTTCTGATGTCACAAATTTAATTCCGATATCGCAAATTATATTCCGATATCGCAAATTAAATTCCGATATCGGAAAAAGAATTCCCGATATCGGAAATAGAAATTCCGATATCGGGAATTGTATTTTCGTTATTGCTAGCACTTATTTTTAAATAAAACGGCGTGCCATACGAAAGCAAGAAATAAGGATGAAACTAACGTAAAAACCTGCAATTAGGTTGCTTTTGTAGGTGTGCCTCTGTCTGAATCGTAATAAATTTACGTATGTCAGTGAAGATAATCTTAAACAATAATACTGAATTATCAGCTCGTGTATCTGATTCGGTTTTAGGAGGGGAGATCGTCCCCCCCCCTTTCCTCTGAATCCGCGCCTGGGAGGAGGAGGGGGAGCGTTTATACAGTCTATAGTTGCCGACATGCTTTCTGTCCTTAAAAAACATCGCTGTTTTCGCAATTGACGCCGGTTGCCAAGGAAGAAGCGCAGCGCTGCTTCAGTTTTGAGAATTGTTGTATTGTAACACAATAGTCTCGATACCGTGTTGCGTGAATGAATAGGCCTACTCTCGAACCCAACTCTCCCTTATCTGCTATATACACTTAACGAAATTAAAACGGCAGGAAAAAACTTATCCTAAAAACTGAAAAATAGGTCTAAAATCTAAAACTAGGCCTAAAAGCTAACACTTTTTTAACCGGCCATTGTGATGGTTACTACTTTTAGAATATATAATAGAGACAGCTTGCAGTGCGTGATAGAGGTGTGCGCCTCAATACTTTTGTTGAAAAGTGGCGGAAGAGTACAGTAGACCGGTTGCGAATAGGTTGTCACTGCAGCCGCTTGTTTGATAAACGAAAAAGGTTTCCCAACAATCACAGCGTCGTATCACTGCTATTGTCGTACATGATAAGCAAGCATTTAGGGAAAATAAAAGTGAAACTAACACTGGGACACGGTCAACAACGGTCTACACATCTCATCCCTGTCATATCAAAAACCAAAAACTGGTAAAAGGGACCGGCAAGTTTCGAATGGTTCGGCCCTTCAAAGGAGTGATATCAACACACCAAAAATCGGTATCGGTGAATAATCACCCTATGAGAACTAACATGGGGATGAGCGGACTAGAAGTAGAAACTAGTAACACATTTGCAACGTTATTGAGGGTGAAATTTTGCATTGAAAGCCACGTAGCTGACATTCCTATACAAGTTCATTTTTGTCAGGTGGGTCGCTCTCTATTTTACCACAATTTAAGCTCGTGTGCCGCATTATTATTTTTCCCCAAGTGCCTGAAATATGCCCAACTATGCTTCAGGATATTAAACACTTACGCTATGGCGTCGCGCTACAATGGTTCACGTCCTCGACAGTTGAATTGATATGATGTTTGTTGCCTAACTTGGCGAGACACACTAGCATGTGGTTAGATAACATTTCTCGTTTAACATGTCCAGGTGTAGCATTGTTACTATGGCAATGACACTTTTGCCATCTCACTGGAGTATATAACGTGTAGCTGCGAGAATGTGCCGAGATCACTGGGTAATACACCCTAAGGGTGCGTTTACGTCTGACTTTGAATTGGGCTACGGCTTGGTTTTTTAACAAGACGCTAATTAAAACAAGTGAGGGCAGCGGCTACTGAGTCATAACCGATCCTCTGTACACTTGTGCCACTCCCTGGCTACTTCCGCTTCATACTTCCGATTTTTGTTATTCACTTTAAAACATTTTTGGACGCTGAATCTATTGGTGATGTACTGTTTAGTCCACGTGAAACCTTACTGCTGATTCCTACCGTTATACACGTGAATACAATTAAAACCCTAGCCCAACTTTCAAAACCTTTGATGCCTAAACACAGGAAGAACAATGCGAGGCTACACACTCGACGACGTTCTGGGCCAATTGTTTCAATTTTCTTCATTCAATTCGTCTACTTTCCGTTCATCACCCGACTAATGATAAATAAATGTATCATTTTTCAAGATTTTCAAGCACTTTTCCACGAATAGAATTTCATTATTGCTTTCCAGGATATTTCCAGGTTTTCAAGGACTCGTCGTACGAACCCTGAATTTCTTGTAAAGTTGTGCTAAGCACACTAAGAAGATTTAGCTAAGCAGAATGCACCAATCATTAGCTGACCTTAGACCTATCATATTCAAAAGTAACAAAATGGTAAAAACATTTGAATACAGCAGTAAGGTTTCACATGGACTAAACAGTATATCAACACTGCAGTATCTAAAACCTTACGTAAAAATTAATTTGTGTTCCTTTGCTGTTTTGACTTCGGGGGTCAGTCAAACCTTACCTTAAACATCAAGCGATTCGTTTTTGTTTTCTAATCTTCAGTCTACTTCTTGCAGTTGGCGTTTGATGATTGGTATTGTTGCATAATAACAATGTTTAAACAATGTAAAACAATCAGGCTGGTCGTTTGGTGCTGCACCTAACCCCTCCCAGCTTTATAGGACAAATAGTTTGATCTGCAGAGAGTGTATAGTAGAAATGTGTCGTGCCAACAACAACAACAAGCCAAAAATGAAAATCACGATTCCAGCTCAAGTCCAGGTCTTCGATGTGACAGATTGGAAATTCATAAAAGTTCGGACACATGTTCACCAATGTCCAATAAATCTTATGTACTAAACTGGAGTAGAACATATTGAAAAACAGAGACAGCGGAGAAATTAAGCATAGAAATTTCGGCTTTAACATGGGAGGTTGCCGTCAAACCTTACCCTGGTGGTAGCCTTTACCCGCCAGAGCATCTTTCCTAGAAGGCTACCGCCTTTACTAATTCTAGGAAAGATACTCTGCAGTAAATGTAAACAATGTAAGCATTATTGGTGATGGCACGCTCTTTGCCTGCCTCGTCATGCGGCAAAGCCTTTCGGCCGCTTAATAGGCCATTATCGGTTTGCGTAAAACTGCTATTAGGAATTGTGATGGCGAAGTTGTGCTATGCCGGGTACCTTTGTATAATTTTGCTAGTATGTAGCACTTCGTAATTAGTTTGGGCGTATGGTGCATGTTTAGACCGATTGCTCAATAAAATATAATCTAATCTCTTTACCAGCATAACCAAGGCGGGTAACGAATAGCATTTGACTCTCAGACAGTGGCGATGGCGGAAAGACGGTGCTAATACCGAAACAGAAACTAAATGTGGGTGCAAACGAAAACCTCTTAAAATCAATAGAGCGGTGACACGACGCAGTATTATTGTATATAACTCTACGCTGGAGCCTTAATGGGTTAGCTGCAAGGGGCACTGCAGAGAGTAACAGAAGGGCGTCATACTGACGCCGATGCTGTGAAGAGTGATTTCTTAGACCTAAAAAGTGCGATTTTTGTTCTTGGAGAAAACAACGTTATTTTAAGCCTAAGAAATCTGCTCTTTCATTGTTTTTCCTCTCCATTTTTATGTAGTGCGCCTTGTAGTTATTCCCTCCAAAACCCATGCTGGTGCCAATATGGCGGCAAATATCACTGCTCTATAGGAAACGTAGCTTAGGCCTACCTAAAATTACAAAATAAAATAAAAACTTGCTAAAGTGTGAAAACGACAAAGCAAAGAGCTTCACACCAGAAGGCAAAAAGCTCAAGCGTAGCCGATTAGGTATTGCACCCAGATTTTTGAGGAACATTAACAAGTATTGCAAACTCATTAAGATGGGAGTAAATACAAGTTTAACAGAAATTCGTATCCGCTCTGCCTACAATATGCCCAAAGCCTGTTTGCTAGTAATAATGGTTGATTATTAGTAATATTGTCGCTGATTCACAGCATGCCATCCACTAAACAAAAAGACTGTAACTCATGCCATAAGAGAGGAACGGGTTGGGGATGGAAAAGAAACTTAATGCGCATACGTCGGTACCCTATCCTATCAAAGGTGAACGCATTCAGATTCGTAGCAACGCGCCTGCGCTGTAGTGTGTTCATTAATAGCAACTGGGTGCACCCCTTTCTTCTCCTACTTCTGCACACGCACAGGGGATGAGAATGGACGATTGTGAGAGCATTTTCACGCAATAAACTTAGGCGTTAATATAGCACACTGCACACAAATTAGTTCAGGGCCATAATTATTCTGTTCTTTCTGTAAACATCCGTTCAGGCAATGTATCAAACCACACAATCAATAATTACCCTTTACTGGTTTAAAAATGGTTATTAGCTTTTACATACGGAGAACAAATTAGCTGCACTGCTGTGGTGTTCTGTTTACAGCATCGTTTTTGGGTCGATTACATAGAGCCTGCATCATTGCAAACATTATGTCGGCCACACAACGAAAGTTAGACAACAATTCTTTCGAAAAAAACACCGTTCAGTTGCTTACCGCGAATTATGATAGTAATTACACAGCTAAAAGCGATTGACGAATTGGCCCAAAACAAGCGATGAACCAAGATGGCGGAGCTCACTTCCCGTCAACGTGCCGGGTTGCCATGGAAACGTAAGAGAGTGCGATGATGTGAGCAGACGGGCAGTTTCTTTTCCATCCCCACCTCTTTCTTCTCGTATGCCCCGAGCTTCCCTGAGCAGAACAGGTTAGCAGTGACCTCTACCCTGCGAGTGCAGGTTCGATTTCACTTCATTTTATATGCTGGTAACTGGTGTGTGTGGGGGGGGGGGGGGGTGTTTTGTACTGTGAAATTCCTAAATCATGCAAGAGTGGTACATATTCTTTTATATTTTTGTTTTTAGGTGTAATGTGGTTATGGGCAGGTGGTTGATGATATAAAATTACTAATGTTTCTGAATTAATTCTCGATCGTTGTTGTTCGTCTGTAAAAGAATGATTGAGATTTCCAGGTCTGAGGTGTGCCCTGTTTTTAGCCTGGTAGTGGATAGACCTGTGCTGAGGCAGTGCTGTACCAAAGAATTTGAGTTACATTTACTAATTTAAAATTAGATTTATGGGCCGGCCGAAAGTCTTTCACGAAATTTTTTTTGAACTTTTCCCAAACACACCTATTGCTAACCTGTTCTATTCAGGGAAGCTTAGGTTTTGTTTTAAGTTTTGGGTTTTATAAATTTGACATTTATTTGTTTATTTGTGTTGGCCTTGATCATGGTATGATAGGTGTGCTGTACTTTTAAAACTCTTTATACTTGATAACGGGGACCAGCATTCCCCGAAACGTTGTGTTTTTTACTGTATATTTGTGTACTTTTAAAGCCTTTTTTTATGACTAATGACAAGAATTGATAGGGTTTGGGAAGAGAATTTGTAACTCTAAAAAGTCCCTATTGAAACATGTTAGATTCGTCCCCATTAGTTCAGTCCGAGTTTTCAGAGGGCGCCACGTGTTCCATCTGGTAATTTTTGCTCATTTTCCAGCCCAAATCTCAAGTAAACTAAATTACAACTAAGCTAGGCCAAATAATAATTAAATACAAGCTAGTTTCGTTTCGTTTCGTTTTAGTTTCATTTTAGGCTAAAAACTGAGTAAAAATTTCCACACAAAACACATGGCGCCCTCTATAAACTAAGACTGAACTAATACAAATATAAGACGTTTCAGTATAGGTTTCAGTCACAAATTCTCCTCCGCAACCATATATATTCTTGCTGATGAGAAGTGCTGCAGCCCAGTATCAGCACAGAAACCATGGAGTTTATTATGATCACTGAAATCATTGTTCCTAATTTGGTTATTATCTTTTTTTTTTCAGTTAAGCAATTTTTTGGAAAAAGAGCGAGAAAAATACACCATCTACCCTCCAGCAGATCAAGTTTATTCTTGGACAACCAAGTGTGCCATTGACGAGGTTTGCGGTCTTAATCTATTAATAAGTCTTTGCCCTGGTTCAAGAAAGAACGTTTTCCTTATAAGGACATGTTATTGTTCTAATATAAATAAACATATATGAATTATACTTGCCTATCCATGATTCGTCATTCGTTAAAACTTAAAGGTGATTCGCCTTTATAATGAACACTGCATCGAACAGAGCCTTGCAGTTTATAATTACATTTATTACTTTTAGAACAGTCAGATGCCATGTAAGGAAATCGTTATTTCTTGAACCAGGGTATAGAGTGTGATGATTGGGCATTTCAAAATTCCTTTCAAGAATTTAGTATTAAGAGTTTATTTAAGATGATCTTCCCCTAGAGAAAACTTGTTGGCTTCCCTGCCAGCCTCGTACCTTATCCTTCCGCACCAGGGGTGGCACACACGGGAGGGGGGGGGGGGGCCGGCCGGGGGGGGGGGCCCCCCCCCCCCTGGGGGGAGCCCTTGCCCCCCCCCCCCAATCGGTTAGTAACCGAGATTGTCATCGGGGAACAGCCAGAAGACGAAATCTACATGACAACATAAAATTCGTAAAAATGTCGGGGAAAAAAGGTCAAAATACAGTTGCCGTTTTGTTTGCCAGTAGTCCTACTGTTGCTATCTCATCACCTCCATAATATTTAAAAGCGGTCTTAGTTATAATGCAGAAAAGTTAACTAAGTATGTATAAAGCTAAACTTGTTAATGATTCTAGCTTGAATTCATGATACCAATGAACTGAGCGAAAATCGTGTACAGTAAGTTGCTAAACTGAAAATTGATTTGCTGTCTTAGACCGTCAACGCCATGATTTAACAGACATCTTAGTTACGAGACACGTTTGGGATGCCAACGCCTAACCAGTTATCGCTAAAAGGAGAAGGTCCGATTTTAAAATCCCAACGCACAACGCGAAGTTTGTGAAGGGTCAAACACACCCCAAACAAACGGAGCAATAGCAGCCCAGTGGTCAAGAGTCCCGGCCTCCCAACCAAGAGGACGCAAACTCAACTTCAGCATCTTACCAATACAGAACTAAAAAAAATTCAGTGTATTCACAAATGGCCGTATACCTTTGAGGTCCGACTGTGTGTTCTTGCTATAGTTGTAGCCGAAACGTCAGCTAAATTTGTACAGAAAAAGCTTTCCTTCCAAGTTTTCGTCAGTTGAAGTCTGATAACAATTAATTCCATAAAAACCGAGCAAAGAATTAAAATTGAAGAATAGTTGGCGGTTTAATTTGCTAGTAGCTCTTTTCCTCATAGCCCATCGCCACCGTGATTTAAAACTAATTCTCAGTTAATTCAGGAACGTCATCTGAATCATCCGCCATTTGAAAAGTAAGCAACAATACTTTTCAAACCTAAATTATAAGTGTTTGTTAACGTTAAATTAATCTTTTTTGCAATTTAAATTCACCAGTTAATTTAATTTGTAAATAAAATATATAAAAAAAAACCAGAATTTTGGTCACAATTAGGACTAACCTCTCATGCTAAAGAATTTTTACGAAAAATTCCAAAATTTGCGTAACAATATGGTGCAAACGTGTCTCGGGAAGCCATAAATATGCCCTGGAATAACGTCAAATGAGTCGGCTTCCGGGGCCCCGCTGGGGGAGCTTACAGCGCACCCCCAGACCCCCAAGCTGGTTTCGCCGGACCCCTGCTAAAGTGGATCAGATTTAAATAAAAAAAATGATCATTTTCTTTGCCCCCCCCCCCCCCGGTGTCCGGGAATCATTGCCCCCCCCCCCCACCTGTTGTTGGCTGGCGCCACTTACTACTGTTCTGCAGAAGCGCCCTTACAAAAGCGTCAGCCTCAGACCTGGCTTCCTCTTTCTTCCTAGGGCTGCCACGCTGCATGGCTGCTCGCCTTGACTCCTTGAATCATCAGACGCAACCGCACTGTTTCCTGAACTGGGAGCCACGGGCCTTGGCCATTCTGTCCCCCAACCCTTATTGAACCGACATCAGTTCTATGGACTCGCCGACGGTCATCGCTGAGGCCGATTCTTCAATTTTGGCCAGCGACTATTCTTCCAATGCAGTAGTCGCCTCGCCTCTTCGTCTGCACGGTCCCTGCCTTGGATTCGGTCGGATCGTTCGTCCCACCTACAGGTTCCGATTCACCTCCACAACCGCCTTCTACAAGCTCTCCATCGGGCGACCCAAACCTTTACGTCCCTGGTCCCCCGACCACCATGAAGAGGTTCGTACGTCAACCCCGGATTTCACAAGCAGCCTCTCCTCGACGCACAAGGCGACCATTGTTCGTGAAGCCTACTCTTCATGGTCGTTATTACAACGATCCTTACCTTATTTCACAGGATCTACTCTCCCAGATTGTCATTACTGGCACCTGCCTATCTGAACTGTTTACGGAAAAAAATATGCCCCGGGAGGCAGAGCCCGGTTTACCCATTTTTCGCCCCCAGGCTGAGCAAATCCAAGCGTGCCCTCCCACTGAGCTCCCCCCCCCCCCCAAAAAAAAAAATGTCTCAGAATAAAAAAAAAATTATCAATCTTGTGAAAAGACTTCAGGACTTTCCTGTGCAATTTTATTTTTATTTTCGTCACTTTTCTTTTTTCTTTTAAATCTATTAAGTGATGTCTGCAAGGGAAACCCAGAACGAGCACCGGATAAGGACTTCATTCAATAATTAAAAGCTTTTCTGGAATACATAAATAGAGAGAAGTGAAAGCATGAACTCCCTCTAGTGCAATGAACCATACATTATGCAAATATGATTAAATTTGGATCGAAAAACAGCCTTAGTCTAACGTGAGAAATGTCGAAAAATTAAGGGTTGACGTGTGAAAAATGTGAAAATTAATAGCATTTGATTTGTGGAAAAAAATGTGAAAATTATGTGTACCCTCGCTCTCCTCCCTGTATTCACTCCACCACTGTTAAGCTGCCTCTCAGCACTTTGAATAAATACCGACGTGTTCATGATCCGGAAAATGTTTTAAACGGAAAGAGTTGCAGTTTCTTAGTTGGCATTCGTTTGGGCTGTAACTACCGCCCTCGGCTGACAGAAAGCGGTAACAGGACAAATCCATCGAACCAGTGGCTTTTTCGTCGACCATAGTTTCCAATCTAGTCTCGCATACTAGTTTTCGCCCCAAAAAAAGATTGCCCATGATCCGGCCGATACAACTGTGGAGCAGTGAATCAGCGGAGAACGGATAACATTACGGAAAACGAATTTCGAGTAGTTCAAGTAAACAAATGACGCTCAAACTCAAAAAGAAAGGTTATTTTACACCGAAAGAGATAGTATTGACTAAAGAAAAAAGGGAGTGGTGATTTATTCTTGCTTCGCCATTGAAATAATCAACAAAGAATCTGACCATTATACTTTGAGTTATAAAACTATCGAGTAAACAAATGACGTTCAAACTCAAAAATGTCAATACTCATCACATCAGTATTGCGAATTTTCGATAGGCATTACCCGAAAATAAATATTTTCAGTCCTCCTATCTTCGTCAGGCAGCAAGAAACGCGTAAACTACAGTCTACATAATTGTATGCACTCTTCAGATGGATCGAATTCAATCGAGAACGATTCAAACTTGACGCGTCTGTGGCCCCCTGTATTTAGGAGGCCCACGATCATCTCTAAGCTGTGGATGCCATTTAAAGGTAAGTTGTTCTCCAAATCTTCTGGTGACGAGGTATACAGAGGGCCACAGACGCGTCAAGTTTGAATCGTTCTCGATTGAACTCGATCCATCTGAAGAGTGCATACAATTATGTAGACTGTAGTTCACACCTTTCTTGCTGCCTGACGAGGATAGGAGGACTGAAAATATTTATTTTTGGGTAATGCCTATCGAAAATTCGCAATACTGATGTGATGCGTTTTGACAATTTTTGAGTTTGAACGTCATTTGTTTACTCGATATTTCTATAACTCAAAGTAGAATGGTCAGATTCTTTGTCGAGTATTTCAATGGCGAAGCAAGAATAAATCACTATACTCCCCTTTTTTTTTAGTCAATACTATCTCTTTCGGTGTAAAATAACCTTTCCTTACTTAGTAGGTCTTTCGGCAGTGGTAGAAGTTGTCCTGATATTCCTGGAATTGCTGATTTTTGAAAACTTGTCCTGAAATGTCCTTATTTTTCTCATAATGTCCTGAAATGCCTGAAACTTATCGAAATTCTAAAATTAATCGCACTTAATAAAAAGGGATTATTATCTAAGCCTTCTTTTTTGTGCCGGCATAACAAATGTACGGCAATACGTTACGCTCTAGCACTGTATCGTTCACGAAATAAGGGAGACTTCGTCTGCATGGATCTTGGCAGTTGCTAATCTACCTGTTTAGTCAGCCACCATTACCTGCCATCATGGACTTACATACTATCACAGCCGCCCATCACATTGCTACCTCACGTTAGGTCTACGTGTTTTGAATGGTGGATCCTGCTGTATTGGGCAGTATGTGACGAAAATTTCAAATTGAATTAGTGTTACACTTTAAAGTTGCCCAACTAATGATTAATACTGGTACTGAAAGCTATATGAAGTTTGCAGGAAATTGGAAAATGTAAAAAATAAACTGCTCAGTTTGTGTCCCAATCTGGGACCCACCCTTCAGCTAAGAAAAAGAAAACACAGACAAACACAGACAAATATTAGAAAAAAAACCTGTATGATTAAGCACACACACACATACACACGCATACAAACATTAAACATTTCAAACACAAAATGCGTTCACTTACTGGCATAATAATTATGTGAAAACAGTAATTATTCCCTGGAATTGGAGTTCAAATTATAGTTCGTTGCGTTCGAGTGAACTCTAATCCGTTTTTATTCGTGTACCTTCACGGCTGTGAGTATGGGGATATACGAGCTCTAATGTTTTTTTGTTCAGTTAATAAAAGGAACATTTTATGTTAACTGATTACGTGCCTAATTGATACTCAAGACTGAAATGTAGTTAAAAAATGTTTTTGAAACTTCGAATAAACGTCCTGAAAGTGTCTTGATATTTGGTCCAGCGTGATGTCCTAACTTAATTTTATATCGACTTCTACCACTGCTTTCAGTCACCTATCTGACCCTAAAAAAGCTGTGTTGCTAATTTTGAATTTGAAATGTTGTTGAAGTGAAACTATACTCCCCCCCCCCCCCCACCCCTTCCTCTTTTTTTCCCTTAAAAAAGAATTGAAGTTAATAACTGAATTACGATCGTGTTTACTTCAAGGAAGCCTCTTATGTAATTCTGGTATAGCTTTAAAAATTCAAACTACTTTAATCGAACTCTCAGTTTAAAACTTTACAATATGCTTGGTCCGCATTTACGTTCACTAAGTGTTAGTAATGCGATCGATTTCAATTTAGAATTTGACATGCGATTAGTTGCAATTAAATTCTGTCACTTTATTAAATTACCTGTGGCAATTGGAGCGCATATTCATAAACTGATTACCAACTCGTTTCAGGTTAAGGTGGTCATTCTGGGTCAAGACCCGTATCATGGACCTGGTCAAGCACACGGTAATGACCTTAATTTGTTGCGTTTTACGTAGTCTAAAATTGTATGCTCTTCGGCATAGCGTCTAGTTTCCGTTTCTTCTTTGTCTCATGGAGCTAACCGAACATGGCGATTTTTAAGATTTTTGAAGAGTTACCAGAACCGGCACATTGTTTACTAAATTGACAATTTTATCCGTAGAAATGTTTTAA
Source organism: Lithobius niger (assembly GCA_023313725.1). NCBI lineage: Eukaryota > Metazoa > Arthropoda > Chilopoda > Lithobiomorpha > Lithobiidae > Lithobius > Lithobius niger. The sequence goes on along the minus strand of JAHWFP010055360.1, from coordinate 72,896 downwards.
GTAGTTCAGGAAAATTTGGTCCTGGACATATACTTATGATCACATCAGTTGTTTCGCTTACAAAATTTATCCCATCCAGCAGTGTTCACTCCAGGTTTTACTCTACGCAATGTCGTAATCTGTCAGTTAGCAGGTGCTTCCTAGCCATGGGGTTGCACGAAAATATCGTTACCATGGAAATGCCCGTTAACCAAGCTAGGTGGTAAGCATATATTGCGAAACCGTTTGGCTTTATGCGTGTTGGGCACCGAATACCGAATATACAACCAAATACCTAAACTGCCAAATAACTAATACTGAATAAACAACCGAATACTGAACTTGTCAAATACCGAATACCAAATATACAACCTAACAGTTAAACTGCCGGATACCGAGTATTCTAGGCCATTGTCACCTACACGTTTTTACCATGAAAGGGTGACCATTTTCTACGACAGAGAAAAAAATGGTGCCGTAGTGATTTTTTATCTACTGTAATATTCATGTGTTATGTCTATTTGCCTATGCTCCAGTTGTAGAGCAGTTGTATCAATAATACACAACAACTCTAGCTTAAAAAAAAATCTATACCTAGGATTGGGATATGTAAACCCTACAATCTTTTAGCTTGCAGTTTTAAGGAAACAACGGCTTTAAAATGCTTAACCTTTAACGAGTAGGAATTTTAAGGGCAACTTTATACAGGGGTGCATAAAATTCTTGCAGGACAAAATTTCCCACAAAATTTTCCTGCAGATTTTTCAATTTCTACAGCCTTTCACTATGTGGGCAAGCCATTTTCAGTGAATTTCCTCAGTTCGCTGAAATTTCCCGCGAACCTCTTTCTAGCGTTCTGGCATATTCTGCATCCCTGACTTTATATAATAAATAATTGCTTAACTGCGATGGCCGCCCGCCCGTAATTAAGCACTTCAAGTTGAACTTGAGAAGCTTATTTGAAACTTTAAATAAGGGCGTCAGCAACCAAGGTGCGGTGCAGCACTGAATAATCAATACTTTGACGCAGATTGTCCTATCGACTTCAAAGTAACTAAAGACACTTCTTACACCAAGTGCAGTACCTTGTGTCACGTGTTGCATAGAGGGAACACCCACGGGGCCCCAGATGAGTAGCAGCTCGAATCATGGTTCCTCGATATGATCGGGAATCCTTTTGACGAACCTGGTGACTGCTGGGGAGAACCCAGTCATCCTCCCACCACCAGGAAAAGGAAAAATTATGCTAACATAACTAAAAGTTAGGACTTAAAAACGCAAGTTTGATCTACTCGTCGCCATTGTAATGTACAGTGGCTTGCATTACTTACGACTAACTAGGGCTAACAAATAATACCCTAACAGCAAGCTGTCAAGACGGACCCAATCAGGGATTTTAAGTCTAATGAGTGACTACCTGAAGGGCAACCTGAGCCTTTTTAGTCGACTTATCATGTGACCTGACGTCACATCATAAGTCAACAGAATACATACAAGGTACACTGAAGGTGCTTACTTGTACTAGCAGAAGCCCGTCCTCCGGAAGGTGTAGTGAACGTGTGGCTTTGTCTGGCATGGACGTGTCCATATTCATCAAACTAAGTTTCTTTTAAAATCACAATTTTTTGCTTAAGTGACTAACAAATGTTGATTTTCGTTCACTTTGCTCACTCAATCAGCGCAACTTCCTGACCACTGTGAAACATGCTTAGATGACTATAGTGTCCGCGGCCTATCTTGAATTCGCTGCAGAAGGAACACATAATCGATTGTAGGTTTTTAGTAGCGGAGTGCCTTGCTGATATCCAAGATGGTTACAAAAACGATGGCGGCCGTCGATGAAAGCCGCCTCCTCCAGGAAGACGTAGCCGCTCATAAAATACTTGCAGGACTCAAGATACGCCCCGCACACAATACTTACTTTGTCACTATTCATTTACTAGTGCATCCCAGACTCCCGTTTTTTTTTAAACTGTAACATGGGGAAACACGGATCGTTTCATGTGTGCGTCAATGCTTCATCAAAATCAGTTACTTTAATCACAGGTTTGCGCATACTGGCTAACAAATGCTGATTTCGTTCGCTTCGCTCACTCAATGAGCACTTCTCCCTTACAACCGAAAACCTCCCCCCCCCCCCTTGCCTTCTTGCCTGCAGTGACAGCGTGGTGTCACCGAATTTCTGCACTGTGAACAAACCGTTTCCAGTTTGCAGTCATTATTCCTTGCCTTTGTTGGGGAAATTCAGATCGTTTAATTTTTGTGAACAACGTAGATGAAACGAGGTAGTGCGCCCTCTACACTAAGGGCGAGTGAGCGAAACGATCGAAGTCGAATACTCAACCGAATTTGGATTTTGTGTGTCTGTTTTATTGTGTTTGTCTGTATGCAACACTGTACCAATCAAGAGTTTTATTCAGACTTTCGTTGATATTTCATGGTAAAAGAGCATTGGTACATGAAATGCTTGAGTTCGAAAACGAATCTTCCTACCTCAGCTATTTTCAGAGGTACGGTATTACGGTTTTTCTGTGGATGGTTAAGTCTATTTTTAGCAGCGGCGCTGCGGCTTTAAGGGAGCCTCATCTAAGGCTAGTGGCCCCGAGCACTATCAACACAATGCCATTTGCCATAAAGTTCTTTTCGCCAAGTGTGAAGAAAGCAAAAAATTACAACACGTAAAAAAAAAAAAAACAACACTATTACTGCAATTTCACACGATTTGAAACAACGCAGTCACTTCTGTTCACATTTGTACAGCTTATCTTGCGCATGGTGTTGCAGCTATCCAGATGCGCCCGTAAAGATCGGTGTTGGATTCGTTCGCTTGCTTCATATTCAGGAGATGCTGTGAAGATGGAAATAAGGTTGTAGGAAATGAATTAATGTGCTATATCATCTCTCGCTCGGCCGAGTAATTGTGACTGGGCCACGAAAAATTAATTAAGTGGTTCTCGGGAGCGCACGCATGGGTTTTTTCTTAGTAGCATGAAACGTTTTTTATGATAGTGTCTAAAAAAAAATAATACCGATCACGCATCAGCATTTCCACCAAACATTGCCTGGAGCCGATGGCCATATCAGCTCTTTGCTCCATTCACACGATCGCCTCGAAACGAAACCAAGAGTCGTTCAGAGGCATATCACAACTAAAAACTTGGATTTAAAGAATGACTTTTATAAAACGTGCAACTTTTGCACACTAATCCTGGCATTAAAACGTTGTAGAGTCAAATAACTCCACAACAAAATGTTAGCTGCCGATTTCGTTTTGTTCGGTAAAATAAAAAGCTCGCCCGCATCTGAAAAATCGCGTATAAAACGAAAAAGAAAAACACCCCCTGCTTGCATCAAAAATTTTTTTTTTAATACCACTCCCGCGAACCACTTAATTAATTTTTAGCGGCCTGTCAGAACTCAAAATTGCATGCTTAGTTTCTAAATACGTTCTTTTACTACCTTATGTAATCGCATCGAACATGGATACCATCAAATAGAAGGTTATTTTCTCCATACGAAGAAAAGGTAACAAAAAAGAAAAGAAAAAAGAATTAGCCTGGGAAGGAAATCGGGTGTGGGAAAGAAAATTTTGTATTTTCTGTTAGCTTCGAGTAATCATCGAACTAATCTTACATTATAAACCCAAGTCTCATAGCAGAAATGAAGCAATCGCAACGACGACCCCCGAAAAGGGAACAATGAAAACGTGCGAGTGTGTCAATTCTTCGGCTTGAAGTTGAAACTGGGACGTTGTTGCCCTGAAAAGAAGTTGAAATTGACACATTGCTGCCTCGACTAACAATTTCCTCTAACAATTATCCTTCTAACCAAACACCGTAGTAATCTCAAGGGCAAGTATTAAATGACGTCATGCACAGTTCCTTTTCGCACAGTACGCATCGCTTAAGCCACAGGAAAAGACTGGGAGTGGGGGGGGGGGGGGAGTGAGCTGTCACCATTAAGCATACGATTACTCATTAACTCAACCTAAAAGAGAATTTCTGTATAGCAAAGAGGAGGAAGGAAAGGAAACGAAGAGGAGAGTGAGAGGACGGGATAAAAGGAGGAGGGGAGGGAGAGGATTGGCGGAAAGGGGGGAGTGTTACTCAAACAAAAATCGACTGTTGCAGTGAACGATCAGGCAGCACCGAGCACATACCGGGAAACAACCACGGGTCAAACAAATCCCCGGGCGAAGCCGGGTACGATGCTAGTTTTACGTTATAAACCAAAGTCTCATAGCAGAAGCGAAGACAACCCCCAAAACGGGGAACCGGGGCTACAATGAAAACTAGCTAGTGTGTCAATTCTTTGTCTAGAAGTTGAAACTGGTACGTTGTTGCTTTGAAAAGAAGTTGAAATTGGCACATTGTTGCCTCGACTAACAATTTGCTCTGCGCGGTAATCTCGAGGCAAGTATGAATTGACGTCATGTACGAAGAACAGTTACTTTTCACACGGTACAGATTGCTCAAGCCAAAGCCATAACTACGAGTGGGGAGGAGGGCCTGAACGGCAAATGCCTTGTGTGGGGCAGTGTGTCTGTTATCCCTGCTCTTTAAAATACAGAAAAAGATAAAGACGGGGGTCGGGGGCAATGCGCCTGTTACCATTATGCATTAACCGATCCTGCAAGGTAGGTTTTTTAGGAGGACAGGTGGAAAGGGGAGATAGAGGATGGGAGCAAAAGAGGAGTATTCCAAGAAGCAAAATTGCCTGTCGCATTCAGCGTTTAGGCCACAACTACCGAAAACTATCTTATTTAACTCGCCAAGTGATATCCATATCCCTGGCTGCTTTAGAGATCTTGTTAAACGTAATACCTTTGACATTATTTTTGTTGTGGAGTCGTGGCTTACGAAAGAATTACTGACTGTGTGCTTGTTGATCAGTGCTCCTATTCTGTACTGCGGCAAGATAGGGGTGGCATGGAGGGGGTGGTCTTATTATCTTGCATAGGGTGGATTTACTGCTTGTTCTGGTGAAAGCTTTGGAAATTGTGGAATGTCTTGCTGTTTCCTTACCTACGTACCTCACCACCTTCGTCCTGGGCTATCTCCCAAACAATTATCTCCCAAACAGATTGTGATATCCTAAATGTGTGCGAATTCATTGTGCAGGCACTTAACCGTGGTCATTCAAACATAGTACTGGGCAACTTCAATCTGTCTACTGTTGACTGGAATCAGCATTGCGCTAGGGATCGCCATCATGCGTATTTTCTGGACTTAATATCGCCTCTTGGCTTAAACCAATTGGTGGAGAGGCCCACAAGGGGGGG
>JAHWFP010055360.1:53806-67236 GCA_023313725.1 Lithobius niger | reverse complement strand
TCTTGTGTTTAGTTATTGTGTAAGTGATCCAAAAGTCAAACATGCATGTCAAAATGGATGTAATTGCCCTTTAATTCAGGATCATCCTTCATTACTGATTCTCAAGGAAAGGCACAGCTTCTCTGTGGTACCTTTGCATCAAACATTGTACTCGATGATGGTAATCCTCAACCCATGTCGCCAGCTTCTGGATCATTCTATTTCATGCCCTTAGGCATCCTTCACGCGGATCTGGTCTTTCGGACTTTAACAAAAACTTAAACCATGTAAATATTGCGGTCCTGATGGTTTCTCTGCCTTCCTGTTTCGGGAATTGGCAGGGGAGATTTGCGTCCCCCTCTCAATGCTTTTTTCGTGTTCCTACACCAAGGGAAGACTGCCAAAGCTTCGTGCACTGCAAACGTCATTCCTGTTTTAAGAAGGGCTCTTCCTCTGACCCTCTCAACTATAGGCCAATAGCTCTGACATGTGTTGCATGCAAGGTTATGGAATCCTTGCTAAGAGACATATTGATTCCTGAATGAAACAAGCAGTCTGCTTGAAAACTGGCCTTGTGAGGATACACAATACACTAGTCTGAGAAATAAAGAAAATACTACTGCCCCCACTGGGACTCACAAGGCCAGTCTTTAATGCAGACTGCTTGCTTCATTTACCCTTTACCTTGTGATTTCTTTATTTATATATTGATTCCATTCTTCGAAATGAATAACGCAATTACTCAGAACCAATTCGGTTTCCTACCCTCCAGTTGCTGGCTTTGACAGATGGACCAGTGCCCATGACGAAGGAGTCATGCGACACAATATACTTTGATACATCGTAAGTTGCTCCTTAAGATGAATGGCTGTGGCATTACTGGGGACCTTAAGTCTTCGCTTGCTGCGTTTTTGGCTGCCCGCACTCAGAGGGTGATTGTTGAAAACTCAGTTTCTTCCTGGGTACGGGTACCTTGTGGTGTCCCTCAGGGGTCTGTCTTGGGACCTCTACTTTTTTTTTAATTGACATCAACGGCCTGCAGTTTCCAAATGACGATTGTTTTGGGTTTAAATTCGCTGATGATTTGAAGATTGGAACTGAGTTGCTCTCCGCGTCCTGCTCCCCTGTCCTGGAATCCCAGATACTCCACGTGCGGAATGGTCCCGGATATGGCAACTTCCATTTTCAGCTCAGGAGTGGTGTATTGTCTATGTTAGAAATAAAAATAAATGTAATCGGTATTTTCTTGACCAGATCACTTCCCTCATCTTCTGCAGTGTGTGATCTTGGTATTTGGTTTTCTAGCAATCTTAAATCATCCCTCCATTGCAGGAAAAACTGTGCTTCTGAATATTATAGATCGGCCATTGTACATAGCCGTTTTATTTCTGGTGATGTCCTAACTAAGGTTTGGGCATTCAAGGTTGTCGTGCACCCTATCCTTGAATACGCCACCCTGGTTTGGTCCCCTTTCTTGGTTGGAGACATTGATCTCATCGAGAAAACTCAGCGCAGGTTTACGAAAGCCTGCCAGGATTCAGGAACTTGGACTATGGCGAGCGCCTGAAAAAATCAGGCCTGGAGCTGTTGGAACTCCGTAGGTTGAGGTTCGATCTAATTTCAGTATACAAGATCCTTAGAGGACTTATTAAGGTTGACCTCGTCTTTTTTGATCGTGCACCCTGATCGATGTGGACCCGAGGGCATAATTGGAAACTGGCTTTCCCCATTACACATTTGGACTGTCGTCGGAACTTTTTCTCAGTCCAGGTTGTCCCTATCTGGAACAGTCTTAGCGAGGAGACTGTGAGTTCCGCTACCCTATCTGGGTTTTGCCGACTCATCCGCAAGGAACACCTTGATAGGTTTTTGAAGCGCTCGGTTTAGTCACTCCAGAAATTTTTTTTTTAATGCTTTGAAGGAACAGTGTTAGTGGGTTCACCCCCTTCTGTTACCCTTCCACGGATGTGGTAAACATTTTATTATTGTTATTATTATTATTATTAATTAATTTAATTTAATTAATACCGGAAGAAAGCAAACTTACGCAACCGGTCCACAACAAAACATGCAACAAAAACACATTAACGTTATGTCGTACTCTCTCTTCCAACTCCTGGTTGAAGGCTCTGTCACAACATTTTGTGGGAGTGCGTCCCAATAAGTAAAGGTTCTCAAAGTAAAGCAGTACTGTCCAACAGCGGTGCGGATTCATGTTTGTCAACTTGATGCAATGTCCTCCGGTTTGTGTGCCAGTCGACCATTGAAAAAACTAGTCGACAGGTAAAGTCACTTCGTCAGACGCGATTTGACGAATCTTGATAAGGTCACCTCTTTAACCGTCCGAACTTGTTCCAACCTGTAAATATCACCATTGGAATGGAGTGACCAGGCATGTACACAATATTCACGTTTTAGTTGGATAAACGTTATGTACAATCTTTTATATTTGTAAATGTCCATGATTCGAACATAGACTTTAGAATAAAACACGTGTTCCAAGCCTCATTCACAATTTGTTGCATCTGATAATGGAATTAAGCTGGTTATCCACAAGGATACCCAAATCTTTCACGACGGTGTGTTCTTGCAACTGATGACCAGTAAAGTAATAGTAAAAATCAACAGCCTTACGTTTGCTATGCTAAAACCGCACTCAACTTCTTACTGGAGAAATCAGTTAAGGGCCGACTCTTGCAGACGCGATTGTTTGTGCTCTGGTGCAGAGAAAATAGTCCGTTAAAATAATAAAGTTTCACGATGAAATAACTCGCGCAAACTATTCCTTTTTGTTGGTAAAAGGAGGTTATAATTTTAAGATAACGTGACACTTTATTCGGAGATATTAAACGACCTGTTCCTATTTCGAAAATATACAAGTCGTTGCCATGGTTACGACAATGGTTACGGCTCGGAGCAGACGACGCGGTAGTTTTAAAAATGGCGGTCGTCGCTCCGCACAAATATTTTAAACCCCACTCCCAAGAAAAGCCCTTGACATCATCGCAAAAGCAGACAGTAGTTAATGTTTATAGCATCCAGACAACTCCGTCGACAGCTCCGTCGACAACTCCGTCGACAGCATCCAGACAATTCGGTAAGTGACGTGGCAAAGGATGCGGCAGACTGGACAAGCGTTTCATGAGATGCAGTCTTCCAAATCAAAAAGGTATTTACAACCAGCGCTGGTCATTTTACGCCGCCAGCCAGGAAGCGTCCTAACTTCGTTGGTACTCGAACTCGGCTAAAAATTTACGATGACTTCAACCTTTCGGCAATTAGACAAAAGATCCTCGCAGTTTATAGACATTAAGATACGTACAGTTCCCAGGTAAAATGATACGAGCTGCCGTAAACGATGATGGTGGTTTGCCAAATTTTGGGCGGACGGCAATAGGCGTCGTGAATTGCTTGTTATTTCAACGTGCACGTAAACAATACGACATATACCGAATTGGTGAACTTGCTTCACGTCATGGTCATACTATGTTCATTGTTGCGTTTGCTTCATTGTGAACCGCTTTGAAATGACATCGAGCCAGATCAAGAGATTTATTGATGCAACTGATCGAACATTCAAACTTAAAGAAGTCCTGGAACGTAGGCTATACCGAAAGCACTTGCTGTAGTGACACCGGAAGGGTGGGCCAGACTTGTACAACACACTGAGAATGAAGAAAACAACTTGTGGAAAAGCGATAGGATAGCTGATATTATTGTGGAACGAATCGCCTGTGAGGTAAACAATTCAGATAACAACTCAAGTTCAATAAATGAAGACACAGACTGCTCAAAGTAGAACTGAAGATCTGTAAACATCAACTACTGTCTGCTTGAAATCAAAAGCCCTTTTCAGAGCTAAAAACTGCCCTTTTCAGGACTACAAAATCTTACGAAAGAGAAACTCCCCCCCCCCCCTCCTTCTCTTTCCTGGAGAATAAAAAATATGTTTAACTCAGTACTGAATAAATGCGCAATAAACTCGCGCATCCTCTCCCTATTTTTGCTGCATCCTACCGTACCACAACGTTTACAATATTTACAAGGGCGTGCAAAAAGCTGTCACACAGGAAAGCCACAGAAAATAATTTGCAACATTTATATAGGCTTTACTGACTGTAACAAATTCAAGGAACACAGGAAAGAAAAAAGAAAAACTAAGCTCTTAAATAACCATACGCCAAAATAAATATATATAAATAAATATTCTTAAAGGCGCTACCTTTCACGTAATACTTTACTGCATCATTCAGCTTCGTCATTTTCGTCGCCAGCCAAAGCATCCTAACTCGTATTCGTAATGCCATTTTATTTCCTGTTTGTTTGTTTTTTCCACTGAAAGACTGTTTGCCCACTCAGTCAAATCTCTGAAAGTCTTGCAAGGCTATTCACGCGTTGGTTATTGAAAAATAAAGAAAGGACATTTACTTAAAAAAAAGTTATTTAAAAATTAAATTATCAGGTTTTTAAAAGGAAAATTAATTTCAATAGCATTTTGAACAGCACACAAAAATAAAAGCCGTGAAGAATCGTAGCCTATGATGATGTATACTTGGATAGTTTTAAGTTCAAATCCACTAAACCTCTTGCCTAATTTTAGTGATTGCGAGCTTAAATCCAAAAATAGGGCAGAGATGGCAAATGGAAATGTGAAATGAATCCGACAATGGATTCAAAAGTTATCGTGCATACAGACGACGGACACCAGCAAAGGATGAAAAGCTCCTTTACTCTGCTATGGTCCGCACGTCAGTATATGTGAAAAAAAGTTCAAAGGAGTTAAAGGCTAACGACAACGTCAGGTAAAGAAAATATTGATCAGATTTAGAACAGCTGAGCGCGTAGGGATACGAACCAACGAAAATAGTTCGTAAAACGGCTCTCTAACTATTCCTCCAGTCAGAAGTTGAGTGCGGTTTTAGTATAATACGTAAAATAACACATTTTTTTTTTCGGAGTGAAACTTCATATTATTGTCAGCTGCCCATTTATCTAACCTAACAAGGTCACCTTGAAGCTGCTGGCAACTTTCAAGCGAATCATATCTGTTATTTTCATTCTTATTTCCATTCATTATTAACGTTGCATTAATTAAAATTGAAATTGTGAATAACTTCCTCCTGTCCCCAGCCGCTATAGCACGGGTTTGCATCTAGTTTTCTATGGGTAGGAAAGTAAATTAAGTAATGACCGTTTAAGTTAAATTAATTTTAACATCTTTTTCAAGTTTTTAACCCTCGCCGTCAAGTGAAGCGTGCCGAGTTAGGGTAATGTATGTGACGTACTCACAGAGTAACAGTTGGTTATTGGGCAGCATTAAGTAACAGGCTGCCTTTCTTTACATACTGGTAGGTGAGTTTTACAGATACGTGCCACCTGGCCTTGGTGCATAATTACAACTGCAGGTAGGTTAGGTGCCTGGTACACCTCCACATACAATGCACCTGGTATTTGTCTCAAAACAAGCTGCTACCAGTTTCCAGGAGTGTCCCATTGTCCGATCACCGTGACGGAACCTGAAAAAATGGCGTGAATCCAGTGCCGTAACTTGCCTTTTCCAAGGAGGGGTGTAAGGAGAAAACGTTGGGCCCCTCTTCAACAAGTAAACAAATTTAGGGACAAACTTACTCCCAACATTGGCCAAAATTTAGTGAATTTTGACTCCTTTGGTGCCCGACTCATGAATTTAGGGGCCCCTGCTTCCTGGGTGGGGTGTCTTGCATCCTTTGCACCACCCCTAATTGTGGCACTGCTTGAACCCCCATCCAAGTCACCATGTAGGAGTAAATAAGTAATACTCCAAGTCTGCCCTTAGTGTTCTTATTCCAATAGACTCCAATCCCACGGCAATTAGTGGATTAGGTGTCTAGTGTGCATATTTTTCACCTAGTGTGCCAATTTTGTGCGGTCTATGCCAGAGTTGGATCGGGTCAACCAGGTCACCGGGCAATTCGGGACAAAGTAATAGTTTAGACCGGATCACCGGGTCTGAGCACCTGACCCGGAATTTCGGGTCAGACACACGACCCAATGTGATCTGGTGAGACCCGAACTGACCCGGTGACCCGGAACTTCGGATTAAATGTAGCGACCTAGCCAGACCTCGTTAGCGGTTCTGATTCGTACCCCCAACTAAGACTAAGTAAATTAAATTTATTTCCTGTGTTAGTACCGAAAGTGATTACCACAGTTTCTATTGAATATATTTTTCGATTCTTTGGTTTATCCACCCAATAATAATAATAATGTTTTATTGTCCACATTGCTCAAAGCATAAAACTTGTGTGAGCGACAATACACAGTACATGCATATATTAAATAATACATAAAATTCTTCTTCAAAGACGCTCGAATCCAAAAGTGAACAAAATACTTCTCAGTATTGTGATATGCTAAAAGCGAATTTTCGACAGGCAGAATGACTGAAACTAGATGTGCCGTTTCAGTCCTCCTGTCATCATCAGGCTCTCCTCGTGCGAGTTCTATTCACATAACTGCTGCATTAAAACAAAGTCACCTCGCCTTCACTATTCAAATCCGGCGGTCGGCGTAACCTGCTGTACTTGGAGGGTAGTCTCTCGTCGTTCGTTCGTGCCATTTTTGATTTTCCTGTGCTTCATGCCATCTTTGAGTGAGTTGATCACCCAACTCCTGGCTGATAAGAAACTTCATGGCAGGGTTTGAGGGGCCTTGCAAATTCATAAGGAGCCTCTTTTCGCCTGTCGAAAATTCGCTTTTAGTATATCACAATACTGAGAAGTATTTTGTTCACTTTTGGATTCGAGCGTCTTTGAAGAAGAATTTTATTGATACAAACATCCAAAGTAAAATGGTGAGTTTTTTCATAAATAATACATACATAAGAAAATAATTAATATATACATAAAGTGAATAAATAGCACATACATACATATTTACACATCTATTGTTTTATTTACACTATTATTTACATTATTATTTCCTTCATTCCTACTACCCTACGTTTATACTTTTCTATTTTTATACCCTTCTACCAAATTTAATTTTAACGTCTTTTTTAATTTGCAGATGCTTGTATAATTTGTTAAGTTTTAATCTACATTATTAAATATATTTGGAATGTAATATGCTCTATTTCTTGTTCCATATAATAAAAATAACAATAATAGCAAACAAAGTTACAGTTTTTTTCTAAGTAGAGCCGGCCATGTTATCGTTTTATTATATTTCCAAGCATCGTATTGAAGAACATAAAGTACGTTAACAAAGTTAATTTATGACAGTTGGTGAAAAACTGGCATTGCAATCCGGCACACATAAGTAAGACTTGACATTTACACCAGTGCAATTTATTCTATCTGGGGAGAGAATATCGGCTTAGATCCGATTTAAGACAACAAATCCAGCGTTTTTCTGTTGCAATATTATCCTTTCGTTACAGTGGCCCATTTATCAGCCGGGGGCGGAGGGGGTACAAGACTCGTACTTGATTGATTACAGTGAACAAGTAATGAATTTGTTGCAGCTAAAAAATTCGCTAAATGGGCCTTTCAAAGACACGAGAATTGCTGAAGACCGAGTTGCTCACAGAGATGGGGGGGGGGGGGGGGTGGGTTTACATCAGCAAATATTTCCTGGACCATATTTTCATTTGTTTCCCTTCCTGCCCAAAATCACTAGGTCAACAACCCAGGTCCAACCAGGTAAATCCAGGTCTGGCTGGGTCAAGCCATGTTGGCCGGATCACTAGGTCCAGCCGGGTCACTGGGTCTGGCCAGGGTCAGTCTGGAAAACCGAGTCTGACCGGGTCATCGGATCACCGGGTTTGTTGGGTCACTGGTGCAGACCGGATCCTGGGTCAACCTATTTTCGGGTCACCGGGTAAAAAAAAAAGTGACCCGCTCCAACTCTGAGCTATGCTCTGAATTTTTTTTTTTTGGCTTCCACTTTCATTTTCGATATTATTGTCTCAGTCGGTCTCGGCACACCTTATATACGTCGTCTCAACCGAGAGTTTTCAAAACAAGTAAAAAAAATAGTTTTCGGACTTCCTTCCCCCGCCCCCCCCCCCCTCCCCCACCCTTTTAAAGCACGTGGTTGTCTTTTATGTGCTGGCTTTACAGGCAACCATCCATAAAAAAAAAAAGGAATTGAAGGAGTCGGTCTGGAAAAATCTATTGTTAAATTAAATAAACTTATTTGTTCAAGATGACCCAACCAATCCACTAAGTTGTCCACAAGCATGTCTTTCTTTCTTTTCGGATTTCATGATCTAGAAGTTAAGTTTTACGTACAGGAGTGAAGCATTGTGTTCTACGGTGCCGCCATAGCGCGTAAACATGATTCAACTGAAAGCTTTTCATTACTAAATTGCCATTTCTATTTAAGACAGTCAGGGTCGTAATATCCGATTGTTTTTACGGTAATGCAACTTCATTAACCCAAAGTGGGCCTTCGAAACTTTTGCAACTGAATTTTCTTGATTAAACTGCAACATCCGTTGGTTGGTTCCTGAGAGCGTGCCTTAATCGGAAATGAGTTGGCGTATGGTTTAGAGTCTTTATAGGACTGCATGGTTACTTGCAAATTTGCTTAATTAAATTGGACCCAACATTTTGAAGAATTAGTTAAAGATGAAATTGGAGGTTTTACACTGAACGTTACAATAATAATAGTAAAAGGCTAGTGGCCCCGACTCCCAACGATGTAGCCTCCGATGACCACAAGGTAGCTTGCCTCCTTAGAACCGGTGCAAACGTGCGTTGACGTTGCGATACCTCATTTGCGGTTTGGTTTACGTGACAGCTGTTGGTTACTGCACACATACCTGCGTCGAAGTTGCGTTACTGCACGCCGCTTGTGCGTTCGTTTTGCACCGGACTTCCCTCTCGGACTTGAGCGGTGCACACACCCGTCGTTTACCGCAAAAGCGTTACCGAACGCAAACCCATCTGCGGTTTCTGAGTACCTTGTGTGACCGGAGGGCTGCACACATCGGTGATTTAGCGCAAAAGCGTCAACAAAAATGGCGGCCAATCGCGACGACATTGACATAAAACTATTTATTGGGGAGGTAAAAAACCACCCTGAAATATGGAATGTATGCGAAAATTGCACGTTTTCTTCTATACACCTCCATGGTTTGGTGCGTACTGCCATTATTTCATGGTCATGTGTACATTGGCTACGTCAACGCAGTGGCAATGAAGCGTCAACGCGTTAATAAAACGCATGTGTGCATCGGGCCTTATGGCGCCTTAACACCTGGATGCGTCAACATCACAGCGGAAAACACACGCTTTGTAGCATGTCTCGCTCGGCAGAGGAACGTTGACCAACCCTTCCTCCCCCACCCCTTCGTAAACGATGAAGAGGATAATTATTAGAAAAAAAAGTAAAATTTCTAGACCCTTGTTTGGACTGGTTGTAAAAATGAAAGTTATGAAGAATACGTTTTTTTTTTTTGGTAATATTTTGTCAACATATAGTATAAAAATAAATTCGCTTAAAGATGTTACCCTGTGGAAAACGTGACGTCGCACACTTTTTTTTTTAACCTTTCCCTTGTCCGAAATTGTCACACTGGATATCCCTCTCCCCTTCTGGCGTGGGCGTGACGTCATTTACGAAGCTCGTAGTGACTTACTAGCCATAGTTCGGTCGGATCGTGACGTCAGACGGCTTAGGAAAAAATACGAATTTTCGCAAACGGTCCCGACCGACTGTGAACAGTCCGACTGAGGGTTGGTTCTCATCAGGGGGCCGATTTAACATATGGGCAGTTCATGGTCATGCTCCAAGGGTCGTCGGAGTATTCGGACTAAGCTTTTTGGTAAAAAAAAAAAAACAAAAAAAAAACAAGTATTCAATAAATCCCAGAAATTGTCTCGTAAAAGTAATTTTTTTTTTTTATTTTCGCCCTCAGTGGAGCTTGGGAGGAGGAGCTCACGAAGATCTAATCAATCTTTCAGGGCTTTCAGGGCTTTCAGGGCTTGCCCACCACGCCCTTTGCCTTAAAGCTGCCACTGGTTGTCGTTTTTTTCGGTAAAAAAATAAATAATAAAAAAGGGGAGAAAATAAAAATAAAATCAGTGTTGAATAAATTCCAAATATTGTCTCAATAAAATGGTTTTTATTTTATTTATTTTTTTTATTTTCGCCTGCGGCTGGGCTCGCATATCTAATTTTTCAGTGCCTTCTAACGGTCATCCCGCCTGACTTTCCGAACCTCTCGTAATGCTACGAAAAGTGCGTTTGGGGTCACCAGCGCGACAGGGTTGGTGCCAGGGCGCCGATCTTCTGGGGCCGTCCATAACAGCCACGCGCAGATACGCAGAACGCAGTAGACAAAACAGCACAAACGCAAAAATTGTGCCGTTGCAAACCGGAAAGATTTTCGTATTTTAACATGACACTTTTTAGGCTAGTATCTTATAACTTTTCTTCGGCGATCTATTGGCATAAATAATTTTTAATTTTTACCGCGTTAGTCCTTTAGATTTTTGATCTCTTAGTAATTATTAGCAAACGATTAAAAATTAGTATACATGCACACACACACGCACAGATGAAACGCCATGGTTATTGTAAGCGCGCAAAGGATCATATAATCGCAGGATGCTATTTTAAATTAGTTCCCAATATTCAACAGAAAATCTAGACGCCACATTTTAAAACGGATTTTCAACAAGAGATGACTAGCGGTAAGTAAATAGAACTTTGGGGCCGTACTTGATGTGGAGGATCGAGAAAAATGGCGTTGGGAGGAATATAATCTTTAAGGTGACAGGTGATCGTGTCATTCGTAGAAATCGTTGCTACGAGATCTCCGATCAACGACCCCCAACGACCCCCGGAAGGGGGACAATAAAAACGTGCGAGTGTGTCAATTCTTTGGCTTGAAGTTGAAACTGGGACGTTGTTGCCCTGAAAAGAAGTTAAAATTGGCACATTGTTGCCTCGACTAACAATTTGCTCTGCGCGGTCATCGGGAAAGGCATGTCTTAAATGACGTCATGTACGAAGGACAGTTATTTTTCGCACGCTAATGGGAGTGGGGAGGGGCCTGAACGGGGAATGCCCGTTGGTGGGGCAGTGCTCATGTTACAGTCACTATTTGATTACGATATTGCTTTGCTGAGGGAGAGGATTGACGGAAAGGGGCAGAAAGAAAAATTAACTGTTGCAGTGAACGATCAGGCAGCACCGAGCAAATACTGGGAAACAACCACGGGTGAAACAAATCCCCGGGCGAAGTCGGGTACGATGCTAGTGAAGCATAAGTCTTCTTACCCATACTCGCTAACAATATATGAATCTTTTGATCATTGAATACATTGAATGCTTGAATGTGTAATTTAGCAAATTCGAATTCGAAGTAGTGGCTTCATGACTCAGAGCTCGAGTCAAACTCCTGAAACTTCTTGTGCGAACGAGGGTAGCCATTATTTCTATTAAATCCTCAAACACAGGACTTGCACCCAAAGGATCACTTAAAGTGCTAGAATTACTCTCATAACCCTACAGGTCTCTGAGTCTTTAAATGTTGTTTCATTATCTTCCTCGTCACGCGTATGTGACTGAACAAAACTAACAGTTTTTTACAAGACATAAAGTATGTAAAAACCTTACTTTTTAAAGTGTGATGAACTAGGCTATTAATTCTCACTTATTAACAAGGCAGTAATTATTGGACGCGGTGCCCCCTGTACAATGGTTATGAGAACTACACCTGTCGTGTTAAGGACAACCCACATAAACTACAACAGCAACTATAGTGTCCGCGGCGTATCTTGAGTTCGCCCCAGAACGAACAAGATAATCGATTGTACGTTTCTGGTCACAGAGTGCCTTGTTGATATCCTAGAGAGTTGCAAAAACAATGGCGGCCGTCGATTAAAGCCGCCCCCTCCAGGAAGACGTAGCCGCTCATAAAATACCTGCAGGACTCAAGATACGCCGAGCACACAATAGATCCACACACTGGTATGAGAAAGCTGGTTGCGCGTTGTTACACTTGTCCCATTCCCTTCGAGTGGCTGCCAGAATACGGGTTTGAGAATCACTGAAATCTGGTTTACATCGTCCTTGAAAACTCTTCGGAGTTAGTCAGCGATTTCGCAATTAAAATTTCCGGACTTTGCAATGTTAGGTGGCAGTATTTTCCTTATTTGACGTTTGAGTTACTTGTATAGTGTTATTTGATTTGAGCGGCTCAGTAAACGGAATTGGTACAATCTGACACGTTTATGTGGGCGGGCTTGTTAACCAAATATTTGCTCCTGACGCCGTGCAGGTGATCCAGTAAACTTTATTCGCTATGCTGGGTCTTTGATTAAAATGATCAAAGCAAATGAAAATCTGCATTTGCAAAGTTACTCAATAGTTACTCAATATTAAAAAGTGAAAAAATTAATTATTATATGCTGACGAAATATACATTACCTGCCTTTATTGCATTTCCTTCCTCCAAAGATGATCTTCCCTAGAGAAAACTTGTTAGCTTGCCTGCCAGCCTCATAGCTTATATTTCTGCGCATGCGCGGCGCTGGCCCCCTATAAAAGCGTCAGCCTCAGACCTGACTTCATCTTTCTTCCTAGGGCTGCTACGCTGCGTGGCTGCTCGTCGTAACTCCCCTGGATATTGGACAACACAATCAGGTGCGACCGCGCCGTCTCCTGAATTAGACACCAAAGTAGTATTGTTACACCGAAATTTTTTGTTGTATAGGGTTGAGTTAGACTGCTTAGTACTAACAATGCTACACTTCGGTGTACAAACCTGTCTCGTAACTGATTCAGTGCTATTCGAGATTTCAGTCTGTAACAGTTCCAATGCAATTCGAGTTTGAAGATTTCAAAATTTTTCCCGTAACAGATTTCAATGCTGAGGCGAGCCTACCATGACGTTGTTGTGTGCAGATTAGTATTGAGCTAACGCTGGACAATGTTGCGCGCGTCGTAACAGATTTCAATGCTGAGGCGAGCCTACCATGACGTTGTTGTGTGCAGATTAGTATTGGGAGTATGGAGTTGTTGTGCGCACGATAGCATGGGATGGTCCAATGCTAGAAGATTATTGTGTACAGATGAGTATGGGAGTATGGAGTTGTTGTGTACATGTTAGTATGGGAAGCCTACGGGAGTTGTCCATCGTTTGCGGGCGAGCATCTTCATCTATGTTTTTTTTCTGAAAGAGAAAACCTCGGTGATTGTTTACAGGCTGAAAGAGAAAAACCCTATTTTATTGACGATAGTTCTGTCTTCATTCTGAAAGAGAAAGTTTTTGGTGGTTCATTTGGTCGATAGTTATATCTTGTTTTTTTATTATTACAATATTGTATATATTGACTAGTCTTCATCTGTACTTTTTTGTCCCTTGTTTGCTAAACCTGAGGGAGTTAGGGAAACCTTTTTTTGGAGATAACCCTTTTAACGCGAGCACGAAAAGGACGTTAGCTCAGAGTTCCCAG
>JAHWFP010055360.1:19499-45845 GCA_023313725.1 Lithobius niger | reverse complement strand
GAACGAGATGAAATTTTCTTTGACCATAAAACGTTTCGTAACAACAGCCTTGTAACATTTGGTTTGTGCCGTAGTAAGTATATGATTGTTTCTTCTCACAATCTTATGAGGCTCCGTTATGGCAACAGTCTGGCCCTTCTCCAAATCGCGAACCATTCTGGAGAGTAGCTCAAAGTCTAGTATCTGTCCATTGCGGAAGCTCAACGTGAACCCCCGGATTTTAATAACTTGTTTCGTACCCTCTTCGGTATGAACGAGATAGCCGTAATTTTTGGCACCGTTGCTACAAAAATCGGTGATATAAGCGTTGGGACCGAATGATGCCAAGTCGTTGGTTAGACTGCCTAGACGTAGGTCGTTCTGCGGTGCCGGTAAAGTACTTACATGTAAGGCAATTACACTGTCAGTGTCGCAATATAGCTGACGTCCGGGTTCGTACTGTCTTAATATCTTGAGTAAACGTAAACGTCCATAACATGTGATAAATGCAGAAACAACTACGTTTACTGCCGCATTCCCTTCGCTCAAATTTGTATCGGGTCTGTACCTAACTAGCGCTAAATCGCCTTCAAAGTCTACATCAGTAATCCTTTCTGTCGCATTCAGTACAAATTTGAAAAACTCCCTCGGCTCCTCGAAGTATTTCGTCGATATTTGGTCTTCTCTTTGCGCCATCTTGCCTGACAGACTATTTAGGAGAGCTTTAGCGATGAGCCTGCCGCCAGGATTAACCCTAATATGTTCGGGGTTCAGGACAATCTTCTCATTTTGATACACACGATCGATATAGCTTTTTTTCTCAGCTTCCGTGATACAATCTTTGGGGTACCCTTCGCATTCCAGCTTTTGAGCGTAGAATGTTTGAATGTATCCAGTAAACACCCCGCCAGCATTGTGTTCGAAATCGTACTGCTCGCTCTGTGGAAAGTGATACACACACAACAAGCGTACAATCTGATAACCGTCTTTCACCGCTTGCTGCAACTCGGGGCTGACAAAAGTGCCTTCGAACGCTCTCTGCACGTCGTTATGTTTGCATACGTAGTGTGGCGGTGGAGGGGGGGTGTCCAAACAGCTTCTACATAGGGGAAAGAAGAGTTTCTTCTTGTGTTTGAGAGGAAGAGACGGAATGAAAAGCCGACGAGGAGCTAATACAACCGCTCTAATGAGTCCGAAGTAGGCCTCGATGTCAGTACTACCTCCAAACTCTGTAATGATTTGATATAGCCCCGTAGGAAAACGTTGAAACAACATGCAAGCCGGATAAAGACTGGTAATGTCCTGGGCAACAATTCGCTCGTTCGGCCGTACGGAATGTAAGTGTTTAAAAGTGGAGACCCGTCCGCCGCAGTATGCCTCACGAGGTTGTAGGACAGAGGGGAGTGACGGGAAAGACTTCACGAACGCTTCTAATTCGGGATTTTTTTTAACATCTTCGTGAAATTTGCACGCCCATTTGCAGACATATTTCATGTGTAATATTTCTTCCAGCGCTTTGCGACGGATGATGCTTTTTTCATACGCATCTTGAGCAGAAAGCTGATTAAACGGTAATTTCTGCAGTCGGTTCGGTACACATGTGGGGCAACCTGTGCTCATGCAGCCGTGGTACTCGAAGACGATGTTCTCGGCCGAGCTGAAACCGTCCACCGTCCATTTCCCATTTCCGAGTTTGACTTCACCGCCGTTCGCAGCGTGTTGAATAAAAATACCGCGCTGAGTAGCTTCCCAACTCAGCCATATTATGCCTTCTCTCGAGTATTGCCTGGCAGGGTGCTGGCCGTGGGACCCGATGCAGGCGATGGTATTTTTGCGCAAGTATAACGTTCTGAACAATGTCATGGCCAGCTGAGGGAGAGATATACAGGTATGTAACGGTTCCAAAAATGGACATATATCGTGTATCAACTCCCTGAATTTAACGCAACAGGCCATCAAAACGGCAACATCGTTGCTGCAATAAGCAATTAGTTCTTTCTTGAAATCGAAAACAACACCACTGTCTCTCTGTTCAGAATGCCACTGTATTAGATCTTTCCTACCTGCAGGTGAGAGACTGTCTACATCGTAAAATTTCAAGTCCGGAATGGGTCCTACGTAGTTGTAGTTGCTAGGGCGGTTGTAGAAATGTGGAAATACTCCTTTTCGAACCGAGGCGTCCAAACCCAAACTAGCTGGCAATTTAGCTAGGCTTAGTGGCATGAATCTGTAGGAGTCAATAAAACGTAGCCCTTCCACCTTTGCCGTGAGGATTTTATTACCACTGTGAATGATTGAAGACGGCTTAATACCACGATCTAGCGCCCAGCGCACGATTAATATTAAATCAAATCCCGAAGCTGCATGCGCGACTGCGCATGCGTCCGCATCATTACCATGCGTTGTAAACAACCACTCGCAGAATTCGTCCAAAGTGCTATTGCCATTGGCGAAAACGACGACTTTTTCACCACATAACGTACAACTGTCGGAAGTAAAACACGCTTCGCAGGCTATGTTGGCAACTGCGAGATTTACTTCGTGGAGGAAAAATTCTTTGTCGTTGTGGTCAAGCACCCTTTTATTTTGCGTCGTTTCAAAATCGTAAGCTATAAATCGAGCTGGTTTTACCCTTCTTCTCGGCATGGGTAATGGTTGAATATAACAGCGGTGTTCAGGCAGAACCCATTGCTTGCAAACTTTGCACCGTCTTTTTCCGCAGTGATGGGATGTGTTTCGGACGCCTTGATATGTCAAAGAACAAATCTTACACTTGTGTAGAGATCTACAAACGGATGCCTTTTTAAAGGGTGGCTGGATGGAAAAATGTCTGTTGAAACAGTCACTATTGCGAAAAAGTCGGTTGCAAATAGGACATTGGATCCACTGTTTGAGGAAGCACCGGTATTTGGAACTGTGACAACTGAAGCACTTAAACCGTTTACAACTGTGGCGGTTTTTGTGACTGTAAGGACGCATGCATACGTGGCAAAAGAAACGACTACCGAACAAGAACCTAGGTTTAAGGACTCCGACATAGTGAGAGTTGTGTAGAAACAGATATATTCTTTTCCGACCCGGTGACCCTTCGTATACAATTTGACACTTAGTTCCTACCCTTTCGAATACCACGATCTGAAAATCGAGAGTTGACAAATAGTTTTGAAATTCATTCAAATCTACTAAACTGTACCCGTCAGGGCGAAGCGCTACTGACGCGACTTCGTGGAGTTGTATCCCAAGTTGTTTTTGGAGTTGGGAGGAGTTTCGTAGTTTCTTGTACAAAGGTCGATCATCCCAGTGAGCCATACAGACCGCCAAACTACGAGATAGGCAGAGATTGTCTTCATCATTCTTGATATAAATGATGGAAGAGTGGGAACCCGATTCCAACCAAAGGGAAACGTTCGTGCGTGCCTGTTTTTTCTTGGGAAACGTGCCAGAACCGTCTGCTGTATCGATAACTGTTATTTTAACCTCCCATTTTGAAAAAATGTCTAAACTTTTTGCTGACTGGTTCAGTTTTAGAAATAAAACTAACAAATTCTCAACTAGGAAGTTTTGCTTTTTAATAAAAGGAAGAAACAAGCAGTGTTCTAATCCATCCCCGCAAATTGTCACTCCTACCAAATCGTGAGAATGGACAGTAGATAGGACTCGGTCGAAAATTTGCTCGAATAAATTATCAATGTACTGCAATGGGTCTAGTCCGTTGTCAGATAAATACTGAGGAGTTACCGGTTTAAGTTTGACCTCGTATACTATTGCCGTTGTTTTGAATTTTTTATTCCTTTTACCGCGACATTTAGTAATGCTAAATGCTTCGTTATTAATCACCTGTTCTGGCTCGGAGCTGTAAGAAGGGTGTGGGCTGTCATTCTCCTCTCTCCCACCCCCCCTCCCCCCTCCCCACTGGCTTTGCGTTAGCGCCGCTGGAGGACAAACTGGGTGGAAAATGAAGAGAAAAATTATAGTTGTTTACATTTAAACGCTTTTGGGTGTAAAATGCAAGCGTGGTTTTTTTGCGAAAGGGAATTTTTTTCACAACCTGGACAATCCTTGCGAAAATCTGTAACAGTCTCGCACTTAGAATGTGCAATTTCCTGAAGACATTTTCCACATTCGTCTTTATTTTCTTCCACTATTGTAGCTTCAATAATTTCAACGATATCGCTCGCTTGAGATGGGCTGGCTGGAGGGCATTCTGCCGCCGACTTACAAATTTTTTTCGCTGGTTTTGATTTAAAGTCGTCTTTCCGCTTGCGAGCTGCAGGCGGGCTGGTGGAAGGTTGGGCGTGGGCTGACTGCAAAGCACACTCATTAACCCCACTAAGAGTGTTCATTATTTTCCGGTGTAGCGTAGCAATTGTCTCGCTCACGAGTGGCATCAGGTATTTAAGATGCAGAAAATCCAATTCGTTAACTACGACACTACAACCTCTAGCTTTCAGGGAAATAACATTTTCGGCAGCCAATTTACAATGCAACTCGCCAACCTTCAGATCTAACTGTTGACCAGCTTCACGGTTGTATATTTTATTTATAATTGCTATCCATTCCTGTTGAGTAATGGTCACGCTTTTGGACGGACGGCCAATAATAATTTGAATGCCAGTTACGGAAGGCTTTACACGTAGTGTGTTCAACCCAGAAAGTGGAAACGTGTCGACGTAGTAATCCATCGCAACTGTGGAAGAAAGTGAGAGAGAGAGAGAAATAAATACATTTTTTAAACTTGCGAACCCCCCTCTAATTCAACAACAATTTCATTGACCCTCTCTGTAATACAATGTTGATAACTTAAGAGACCGCCAAACTGTTTTTGGTCCAGAACTATATTTTTTCCGTCGTCTTTGAGGAAAAGTAGTGTTGTTTTGTAGAAATTTGAATGCCTGTTCAGAATAAGTTTAACCCTTTTTCCGAGCGGCCATGTACGTGTAAAAGCACCATCGTTCTCTCTGCTTAAAAATATTTCGTTGAGTGCATCCTTTACTCGAATATAATCCTGCCAAGCCTCTACGTCGAGCGTTACTCCGTTACGGGACGGCCAAAGAGCGCTGGCTGGGATGACCATTTTTCGTATGTGTATGTAACATTTCCCCATGAACGAGGAGGCCTGTATATAAGTATCACCCCCTAAAAAGATAGCTTGTTGTTGCTTTTCAACTACTTGTTCTACGTCTGCCATTTTTTGAGTGGGATACAGTTGTTCTGCGTCTGCCATATTTTGAGTGGGATTTATATTTTCTAAGTAAAAAGAAAAAACACACGTACTTATTTTAGAATGTAGCGCTAACCCACTAGGTCTAAATAAAAAAATATTAAACTTTTTGTAAATTAAAAAAACTAAGATATATCTATTACTTACATTTAGTCGGAGAGGTTGAGTCCGTGTCCCGGGCGAAAAATGGTTGGGCGTACGAAGATTGGGCCGATATTTATACGGTTCGGCCGTACGTAGGAATTTATGCAACTGACCAATCGGATGCAAAATACACTTTCCCACGCCTTTTACGGCGAGCCAACTCGCCTTAAGCAGAAATGTATATTTTATTTTTTTTAAGATCGGTATGTATAATAATTCAGCCGGATGCGTGGGAAAGCAACTCGTAATTACCTGCATCCGGGGAGGGAAAGGTGAATATTAAAGAACTTGCTGTCCCTTATTTATTTTTTGTAAGAGTTTGTACAGACAATTTATTTTTTATAACAGTGATATATTATGGAGTTAACCAATGAGAACGACTGAAACACAATTCGTGATCATTTAGGAATGTACAGCCCTCAGGACAGTGAATTTTAATAAGCGCGCCCCTGAAGGTTTGGTGCGTACTTAAGCTAAGGTATTTATTTTTTATGTAAGCAATATAGTATGAGCTAGACCAATGAAACCAAATTCGTGACCATTTATGGATGTGTAGCCTGGGTGGATAGTGAATTTTAATAAGCCTCCGTTCTTTCCCCCCCCCCCCCCTCCATCTACGCTAATATTTTGGGTGGGAACACTTTTGTGCATGTGTTTTAAAACTGGGAGGTGCGGACTTCATATAAGATGAGAAAATGCTAAGCACGTTCGTATGACGAACCTAAAAGATAACTTTACTTCGCTCATGGGGTAAGGGCGAAACGCGTTACACCCACACAAAACTAATGAGCAAAAAATAATACACTCGCCCATTCGCAAACTTTTCTAGATAAATTAGGACAAGTAAAAAGGAAGCCGCTCGTAGCCTTAAGGGTAGAAAGAGGCGTACCCTACGAATATTCTTTTTGTTTTTTTATTATTATTATTTAGCCTACGTTCGCAGTGGAAGAAATCTATTCAGTCCGTTTATTTTCAACTAAACGGTATGGATTACAGCCCTGCGTCGCCAAGCGAGCTCGGTTCGGACGTGGATTCGGATTCTGGAAACGACCAAATTGATAGCGCTGCCAGCTTTAGTCCGCCGTCGAGAGGAAGGGGTGAGTCAGATACAACTTCGGAAATTGACGATATAGTCAGCCTTGGCCCATCGATTTCGTCGGAAGAGAGCAACGAGTCCAATGGGGAAGTAGATTCAAATGATGTATCACAAACTGGTACGGAAGTAGGCCTACCCACCCCGGATTTGACAAAAAGTAGCCCTAACCCATCGATTTCGGCACAAGCTGAAGCCGTACCTAGCACTAGTACTGGGATTATTACATCGCGAAAATGGAAGAAGCATTCTCGTAAAGGTAAGAGAAACAAATGGCAGTCGATTGTCAAAACTAAGAAGCGGAAATGGATGAAACAACAGCTCGCTCTACAATTGCGCTCAGCGCTCGGAGCTCAACGTCAACAACAGTTGTTTGAACAATGCTACGAGATTGTTGGTTGCTACCCTCCGCCAGACAACCTGAATGAAAATGGCGATGTCCCAGCAGCGGAAAGACCTATTAGAAACGTACTTCCATCAGTGAGAACGGAGGAAGTTTTTAAAAATCCCGTCTTTCCGAACGGGATGACGGAAACTAGGCTACAAGAACTAATACTAGGTACCGTGCGAATGCGCCGCGCCTGGTTCATCAGTATGTTATTAATGCAGCATACTTATCTTCACAGCCTAGAATGCGAAATTGGGTTGCTACATCATATTCGCGGGTGGAATCATCATGATACTGAACATTGCAATGCCATTGCCGAAGGTATTTTTAAAGAATTGAAAAACAATCCTTTAAACAACATTCATCGTGACGGGCCCAACGATATAACTTTAATGAATCTAAACGCAATTTGAAGGACTTAGGCTATCTACCCCATCCTCTTTTTTTTATTATTTTTAACTACCCTTTAGCTTCGTTGATAAAAAAGTCCTACCTTTATCTTTTGTTTATTAAAATTCTTCCATTTTCTCTCTTCCATAATTTTAAGTTAGACTGTAAGTTAGTTTTTACTCGTAATATATATTTTTGAGTTAGACTGTAAGTTAGTTTTTACTCGTAATATATATTTTTGAGTCATTTGACTCATCTCTGATTCATTTTTAATAATAGAATCTATATTAAAAAGCGTTATAGTTATCAACAAATTGTCTTTCCTTATAGACAATTTTGTTTGACAACCAGTTGAACGCAACAAAATATCTTTAAAACTATAGTCAAGCGCTCACTCCATGCTTCTCTTTCCCCCCTCTCCTCCAACACACTCAACTCGCCGCGCGCGCAGAACACTAGCCTACACCCGCAATACTGCCGCGCGCACAACTCATGTTAGCTCGCCTCAGCATTGAAATCTGTTACGACGCGCGCAACATTGTCCAGCGTTAGCTCAATACTAATCTGCACACAACAACGTCATGGTAGGCTCGCCTCAGCATTGAAATCTGTTACGGGAAAAATTTTGAAATCTTCAAACTCGAATTGCATTGGAACTGTTACAGACTGAAATCTCGAATAGCACTGAATCAGTTACGAGACAGGTTTGTACACCGAAGTGTAGCATTGTTAGTACTAAGCAGTCTAACTCAACCCTATACAACAAAAAATTTCGGTGTAACAATACTACTCACCAACCTTCGGCCATTCTGCCACCGACCCTTCTAGAACCGACATCGGTTCTATGGACTCGCCAACGGTCATCGTTCAGGCCGATTCTTCATTTTTCGACAGCGATGATTCTTCTGATGTAGTGGTCTTCTGTGTCTGCACGGTCGCTGCCTCTGGATTTGGTCGGATCATTCATCCAACCTATGGTTTCCGACTCGCCTCCATAACCGCTTTCTATAAGCTCGCCACTGGTTGGTCCCCCGACCACCATGAAGAGGGTCGTGCGCCCACCCCAGATTTCACAAGCAGCCCCTCCTTGACGCATGGGACGACCATTGTTCATGAAGCCAATTCCACTATCGTTATTATGACAACCTTTGTACTATTTCAAAGGGTCAACTCTCCCGGATTGTGATCTGCTTGATGCTGCCTTTCCACCATCCCGGTCTTCACGACCATTCATGCCATGTCTTCATCCTAGCACATTTCATTGAATATGTCCGAACTTTTCATCAGCAACTTCAAGCCGTCCGATTCCTCTACCACCACTTCCATCCCAGAAGCAAATAAGTAAATCACTGCTAAATGAGTAATCAAGGAAATCAAGAGTAAATCACTGTAAATCGTGTAAACCAGTAAATCCTCCCTAATCAGGAAATCATTGTAAATCAATAAATCGGAAGCAAATCAAGGGTAAATCACTGTAAATCGTGTAAATCAGTAAATTATCCTAAATCTGAGAATCATTGCAAATCAATAAATCACTCGCAAATCACTATAAATCAAAGATAAATCAGTAAATAAAGGTAAATCAGTAAATCAAGCACACTAGTTAAGCCTTTGTCGGACCTCTCGAATGCTCCACTCACAGCACCACCACTCTGCCGACTGCGTGGGCCTGAATTCGCAGGCGTAGTAGGCTATCGGATGGCTCAATGATGCTCTCCTGCCATTGCATTAAGCTGCATGATTGTCATCAGTTACTATCGATCCAAGTCGTTATGTGTAATGTGTATGGGTCAAAAATTATAAAGTATTAAGCAAGTGTAAAGTACTTTGAAACATTACGTGGGGAGTGAGGGGTGATGATTGCAGAAGTGTAACGTAATTATGATGGGGTGTTTTGAATTGTGTGACATTTGTGACAAAAGGGTTGGTGGGGAGTCTATCAAAGTGTGCCAAAAAGCTTGACGTAATATATCGACGGTCCCTATAGTACAAAACTTTGTTCTGAAGCCTCTGAAGCGAAAAACAACCTATAAACCATAAGTTACATACCGTTTATACGGCAAGTCTGTTTAAACGGAAAAAAATGAATCCTCCCCTCCCCCCCTCCACCCGTGGCTGTTTGCAAATGGCAAATGGCTGTTTGCTGTGACGTCACCATGAGTGAGCCAATGACGAACGAGAACAACGGCTGTTTGGCCTTCTGATTGGACTAGCCCAGTCACGTGATGTGCACGTCACAGCAAACACCCATAGTGCGTGGTATAATACAACTAAATAAAACCCACCTGGCTCTCTCAAGCATGCTCATTTGGTAGTACCGTATAATTCGTTTGGGCTTACATGTACAGTTTTCTAACATGTAAAATTTAGTTTAGTGAAGCACAGTCGGAAATGTATATATTAAAAGCCTACCGCGCCGAACTTTTGTGAATTTTGTGACCACATCTCCTCCTCCTCCTTTTTCTAGTACCGTTTTATTTTTTTAAATTTATATTTATTTATTTTATTATTAATATTTTTATTACAGGTTTATGCTTCAGTGTTTTGAAAGGCATTAATCTACCTCCGAGGTAAGGAATCCCCCAACAAATTTTGTTTAATAACACTTGAAGGTAAAATCCCTTTCACGCGTGGGAAATTTACAAATTATTATAATTTAATGCACGGTGGTGACGTCACCCTAACTCATCCTCATGCCAAAAGTGTAGCCGTTATATACGGTTAATGTGAAAACCCACACACGTCACAGTGGGTTAATTTTGATGACCCACACTTTTTTGATAATCTAACACTTTTGGCATGTGACATATGACTCGACTTTGCAAAATTACCGTAAGCAACACAAATTCAACCGGCACACCTCATTGCAACCAGCATAAACAGGCACATTTACAACCTGCGACATTTTTCTTTCTAGCTTAACACGAAAAAAAAAACTCACTTACTATCCTAGGCCCCCACCACGGAGGAATGGCCCAACCCGGCAACCTTTCGTTCCGACGGTACGAAAACTAGGCTACTGACACTTTGAAATACACCTAAAAACCTACGAGACTCAAGCGAATAGCGTATTTAATACACTAATCTTATTTAGGCGATTTAACGGTTATATAATTGCACTTGAGCTCGAAGCGGCTAGTCCAATATCTCGAGGCTGAAGAGAAAAACTCGCGCGCAAGCACGCTCGTGTTTCCCTCCACCCCCTCGATATTGGACTAGCCGTTTCTTGCTCGCGAGCAATTATTGCCGTTAAATCACCTATGATTCACGGATATCTATTACATAATAACTAGCTGTACCCCCGGCGTAACAACATACGCCAGTCTAGCCGGTCCTCGCATGCCTGAGCAAAATATTTTGCTGGGCAGCATGAAATGAAAGTGTTCAAGCCCCCCCCTCGCATTCTCCTCTGAACTCCCGTGCCCCCCCCCTCACATTTTCCCACTATATGGTTCGATTTCCACCCGTGAGGCTTGCCAGGTAACCCCTTTCCCCTCCTGCATTCCCCCATTGTGTGGTCTGAATATCCTCCCATCCCTGCTCCTCCTCCCTTAGAACCCCTGCTGTTTTGTTTTCTTAAGGAAGTAATGTCTTTTTTTCAAGTCGGTTCTAAGAGCTAAAATTATTAAAACACTCTTTCGTTTGTTACTGATTGTTACAGACATTGTCGGCCGCTCGCCCTTTTTCATTATAGTGCTTGATGATTCTGCTAAGATCATTTTTCTAAGTGCATCCTAAGCGTATTATATAATGAAAAGTATAATAAGCTTTATTGTTAACATGGCTCGAAGTTGTAACAACTTCTGTGTGAGCAACAATAAGTATACATTACATCTACATAATAAGGTCGTTGAAATAAGTATAAGTAAACAATCACTTTGATCGCTTTTCATTCTTCGTGCACATGTTATGTCTTATTTATTTATTTATTATACTTACAGGAGTCTAATAGCCCACACGCTATGCACTCCTACATTAAACTTAAACTACTTAACTATGTCTTTGCTACGGTGCCTAACAATTTCGTCTAAACCGTTGATTGTTGATGGGTAAAATGAAAGAATTCGTGTTTCAGCTAAAGGCATATAATTTCGAATCAAACTAATCCATGTTGTTAATTTCGAAGCCTCGAAATTGGCACCTAAACACGATGGAATGGTTTACTTATTTCTTAAATGCGGGTTTTCAGAGCTGAACTGAATTGTTTCAAATTGCACTCCAACAATTACTGCAGAGCACGAGGTTTATCATTATTATCTTGCAGATTGGCCGGCAACAATAAGACCTGTCCTAGTGAATACAAAACAATAATGAGGCATTGTTGGGCCGAGCGATTTGCTTTCTGCCTATCCCAGAAAACAAAAATGTCAAAGCCGCCAGGCTAAAGATATTAACACCACCCGTCTGTACAACGGACTTCAGCAAGCAATACAACATTATTAGCCAGCGCAATTTTGTTCAGACAACGATGCTGGAAAATGCATCGACGTCCCAATTTTTAAAACGGTGCATCCACTGACTTGCGGCATGGGATGCGCTGATTGAGTGAGCGATGCGATCAGCGTTTGTTAGCCAGTGTGCGCAAACACTGGATTGAACAAACTTAATTCGATGAAATCGTTTGTTGGTCAGTGTGCACAAAATTGGGATTGGACATACACATGAGCAACGAAACCGTGCCAGTGTTGCAAACGGTACATCCAAGATCAGCCGTGCGTAGCACTGGCTTCCTCTAGTTTAAATTATAATACGTATATTTTTACACGTACACTTTTACAGAAACTTTAACAAAAATAACCTCTTCTTATATAAAATAAAATACATTACCCCCCCCCCCCCACTATTTCATTCATGGCTTTCTACGTTGTCTCAGTAACTGTAGTTTGAAATTTTGTGTTCCCATTTTTACTTTGGTAACATAGCCTTGCATTATGGTACAACGTCACTTTACGCAATAGTTAACTACACCACCAACTTTTTACCTCCCTGTATCAATTAGTTCCCATCAGTCCAGTGGCAGACGTCACTGGCTTCCATCTCAGCGTCCAGGATTCGAAACCCGGCCCACCAAGCGTAGAGAAATCGTTTTTAACACTTCCAATGCTAATAATTCACGAAAAGGAAAAAAAAAAAATATTTGGCCTCACTAAAGCGGGAGAGGCGATGGTAGTCACGTGATTCAAGATGGCCGTCGCGATGATTAGTGGGGTGTAAGGGGCGCAGAATTGTATCGACACGTTAATTCCGGGATTTTCTTAAATACTGCTTCTCCCCCCCCCCTCCCCTTCCACCCCCCGATCGGACCCGAAGTTACAGTAACTTCGGATTATTAATTTGCTTTAAAAGATTCTAATATAATCCGGAATTGTGGTGGTAAGACGGAGTTACCCTAACTCTTAATTTTTCTGAAGTACGGCCGGAATTATCATAAATAACATCCCTGGCTAGCTCGCGCTGCCACTTGCTGCGGCTGTACATATACCATCAGAAAATGCAAGTATATTATTGTCAAATTAGACAAAAGTTAGGGTACTCCTTGTTACTGCAATTCCGGATTATTTCAGAGACTTTTAAATCAAATTAAGAAATCGGAGTTACTGTAATTCCGGGTCCCACAGGGGGTCAGTATTTCAGAAAATCCCGGTGATTCGGTGTCGGTACAAGTCCGCGCCCCCAGATTTAAGATAGCTGCCAAGATGACCAGTTATCATATCACTCCCAAGAGGGTGAGGCTCATCTTATCTACGATATATTTTGTAGCGGTATTAAGACCCTTCTCTCTCAACTGCCAAGGGTGCATAAACGCCTATCTGTGGCACTGTCCATAGTTGAAGCTATTTTTTGTATATTTTAAGTTACACTATTATTTAGTTTACTTCCTAATTGCAACTGTGATTTTTTTTTTAACCTGACACTCGTAATTTTGATTTGCTTTAATAAACAATTCATTCCTTTTTTTGTTTTGTTTTCGCAATTGCAGTTTAGTAAATATTTACAAAGAACTGGCCACTGACGTGGAAGGCTTCAGTAGACCTCAACATGGAAATCTAAGCGGCTGGGCCGACCAAGGTAAGACAACAACAGTACGTCAATACCGGTTTGACTAAAACAACATTATTTCAAACTAAAGACGGTTGAATTTACTTTGTGATAACACTAAAATGACGTGTTTCTTGTTTTTGTTGGTTTTTACTTGCTATCGTCTCCCCCCCCCCCCCCCCCCGGGGGGACCCCGGCCCACGTCACATTCTAACATTTTAAAAATTAGTGGCGTAACTACAATAAAGTTCTTTGAATACAACGTTGCTTACCCAGTTGTGTCTCACTCCATCCCCCCCCCAACGGGTATGGGGGGGGGACCTCAACTACCCCAATTCCAACCTTTCCAGGCGGCTCGTTTTACCCCCCCCCCCTCCCTCCCATATAAGACATGAAAAAAGTACGAAAACATGAAAAACTAAAGTTTTAGCAGTTGAAACATGAGTCGTTTATTGAGCGATCTGGCGTAATACTCTTGTGAACTTCATTGATTTTGGTTTACTGCGATGTCTCTGTGGCGTACTTGGGATCTGTCCTAGTTGGCGTTCCCAAAATTTAATGGCGCTTTAAAATTTACGTTCTGAAAGTCCTCCGTTTTGTTGCTTTCGGTCTTAAAAACGTACCTCAATAACCATCTGTGGGATTTAGTTTGCATGCTAACACTCCCCCTGCGCATATTCATTCTAAAATCTACGACGTGCTTCACATACTCCCCCACCCCTCTTTCTTCCCAGCGTGAAGTAAAGTACACGCCAGTTTTCCCAACTTCTCGCATGGCATCCTGGGAACGTAAGCAGACGGTCCCTGAACTTATTCGTAAGGTGAATGGAACAGAATTTTTTAATTTCCAGTTTTAGAAAAAAAGCCATCCAATTCAAAGTAATGCAAGCCACCAAAATTTGAAATGGTAGAAGTGCCAAGTTTCCAACAAAAAAAAACATATGTGTCGTGCAAAGTGGTGAAGTGGTGAAGTACGCCAAAAAAATCATTAACTTTTACTTCTGAATGGTAATAACAACTTTGACTCGCACCCTGTATTCGAGTTACACTGCTTCGGCCTAGGGTTGGTTAGTCTTAGAAGAGTTTGTGAGTGGAGATTGCCTACATCTATAATAAACATGCTAGGTGTGTTCCACTTGGGATTTCCTGATCACTTGATACAATAGGCAGAAATAACTTCGCACACTAGGCCTAGTTGACCTAGGCAAAGTTGGAAAAATCACTTTAAAAAAAAAACACAAAAAAAAAATCCGATTTATTTGGTTTAAATCCGATTTTTGTGATTTAAATCCGATTTTTGTGATTTAAATCGATTTTTTTAAACTAAATACTAACCGGTTATGTTTTGCGTATCATTTCATAACTGTTCACAGCTAGGTTTGGAAATAATCATGATTATTTTTATTGTAATCAAGATAATTTTGATTGTAATCAGATTTTAATAACATGTAAGATTACAACAATAATTATGACATAGTTAAAGTTGCTAGAGTTTGCTCTATTTCTTGCTTTTAAAATGTAATTACCACGTGTAAATTTTAATATTGACATGCACAACGCACTAACTGTTACAGTAATAATACTTAGTAAAGTTGGTGTAGGTGTTTTGACACACTGGCACATTCTTCACACATGAGCCGATTAAATGAACGCCCACGTCAGCTGCAGTCACTATAGTCTGTTCCACATTATGTTTTCAGAAAACTATATGTATGACGCCAGTTTTCTTCCACTACGCGTGCAAAATCATGTAAATATCCTACTCGTAGACTCTAACAGTAACGCTGTAGAGTCTGCAATTGTGATATCGGCATGTTTTTGCACTCGTAGTGCGAGGAAACGTGGCATCATACAGTTAGTTTTCTGCAAGCATGATGTGGAACAGACTATAGTTGCCTCCTAGAAGTACATAAGTTGCAAAGTCCTTTAGATTTTCACTGGATTTAAGGCTGCCATTAATTTTCCAACTTTAAATCATGGATTTTATCCGCTGGTTTAAATCATGATTTGAATCAAATATTTGTATCTCACTAGCTCAAAACTTGGCTTCTGCAGACACAGATGCAAAATACAGAGATTTAAAATGTTATGCTGTTGTAACCTAGTCTTTTACAGAGGACTTCAGAGGAAGGAGCATCATTTAACTTATTTTTGCTATCTTTTTCATTGTAATCTTTTGAGAAAGATTTATTGGTTTAGCTGAAGTGGCTTGCAGTACTGTCTTTTACATGCAGTTTTTCACTGGTTTCACACTAATAAATACGTTTTGCGATGGTTTCTGCTTACCATTTCACAATACCAAAGTCGTCTCAAGGCAACTTATGTGGGTCGCTTGGTTCCGGGCTAGTCTGACCACTTCGCCAGTCCACGTAATTTAGTACCGTGAAATACTCGTCATGCATTGTTGCGGAATTGCGTCTTCACGCATAATTATGTCAGGAAGATTCTACTCTTTCCCCGGCAGCGTGGCTAAACACGATTGCTTATTTTGAGGGGTGCGAATTTTCTAGTGTGAAATCAGAGCGGCCGTTCTGGACTGACTCTGTTTGCAACCTGGGCCAGCACGTGCTCAATGCGCGTTAAATCCAGTAGTGTGAAATCAGTATTTGTAATATGTAGAGTTTAACTGGGTTGACAGTGAAAACTATTAATTCAAATGATTAAGGAATTGCGTGATATCCGCATATTTTTTTTTTTTATAGAGAGGGTGCTGTGTCCAGCCTCTCTTCCTCTGTTTATTTAACTTTGGATGTGGATATACATGGTGGTCCAAGTCCAAACTTTTTTGTTAGCACCCTCCAGTACCTTAAAGGGACTTACATAACTACCTGCGAGGCGGCAGACATAAAACCGCCGCCATGTTGGAATTTGAGGTGATTTCTAGCTTCTAGCTGCGAGAATGCAAAAGCGAGTGGTTGCGTAAACGTGCCCTAACAGTCGGATACCCACGGTCACACTAATGAACAACTAATGGATGTTTCCATAAAACGTATGTTTCTGTTTCCATTAAACTTTCCACTGAAAGAAAAAGGACTTTTGCGTTACGCTGACGAAACGGCAGTCAAGCCAGCAGATACGGATGCCGGTGCAGCCATATGCAAAGAAAATATTGCCATTACTATCAGTGCAACAACATCTACAAATTAGATATCAGGATTTCAACGATCAAAAAGAGTAATGGGATCGACCACAAGAAGTTCTCAGCCACAACCAAGATGAGGAAACTCACGGCTTTCATTCAACTGCTAAGCTAGAAAATGGACGTCGAGGAAAATATGAAACGCGTATTTGACTTTTACTAGGGTTCATTGGCTGACAAGAATGGCAAAAATACACTCAGAATAATGCAAAATATAGCAGATGAGTGTAAGCATGCTGGAGCAAACAGGAAATTTTGTTGGCGGATCGTGAAAAAGAGGACTAACGCTATGCCAGAAAAGAAACAACCAAAAACAATTGGTCAAGCGAATTTTCGGTAGTATTGGCGTATGACAGGCGAAGGCAGTGGTGGAGATGAAACTAATCATTTTCGAAGCAAACAGTCTGCATTAAAGACTGGTGTTGTGAGGAAACAAGATTCACTAATCTGCGAAAGAAAAAAAAATACAACTGCCCCGACTGGGACTCGAACTCAGGACTTCCCGCTGACTAGGCTGGGCGCTGTAACCACTGAGCTACCAGGGCAGATACTGGCTGCAGGCTTCAGCCGAGCTTAGTAGCTGCAGTCTTTCTCAGTGATGACCTCGAGGTCTCAATCTTGTTTCCTCACAAGGCTGTCTTTAATGCAGACTGTTTACCTTTTACCTTGCGATTACT
This sequence comes from Lithobius niger, assembly GCA_023313725.1. Classification (NCBI taxonomy): domain Eukaryota; kingdom Metazoa; phylum Arthropoda; class Chilopoda; order Lithobiomorpha; family Lithobiidae; genus Lithobius; species Lithobius niger. Next base: position 28,775 of record JAHWFP010055360.1, on the reverse strand, counting down.
TCTTTATTTATTACTCGCATTATTTCTAGCGTGGAGGCCAAGAAGCAATGTTGCCTTCCCTCCTTGTGCATGTTTGAGACCTCTCGGTCATCACTGAGAAAGACTGAACAGCTACTTTGTTCGTCTGGAGCATGTAGCCAGTATCTGCCCCGGTAGAGCAGTGGTTAGAGCGCCCGGCCTAGTCAGCGGGAAGTTCTAGGTTCGAGTCCCAGTCGGGGCAGTTTTCTTTCTTTTTCAGATTAGTGTATCTTGTTTCCTCGCAAGGCGAGTCTTTAATGCAGACTTTTTGCTTCGTTTGCCCTTTACCTTGTGACTTAGTCTTTATTTTCTAATCATTCTCGTGGACCAACTAAATTACGTGTTAAGGACATGTATTCGAACAAAAGATCACGTAGGAGAAAAGAAGATCCCTCAGCAAGTCAAAGAAGGAATGTTTTGCTGGCGACACTAACGGTGGGGATATCCAGTTGAGGTCAAAACTAGCCGCGGAGTAGCATAGCCCTGAATCTAACTAACCCTCGACCTGGGAGTTAGTGGACTGGGGAAAAAAGTTGATGATATCCATGTTGGACTAAGTTGGGGTTTTGTTAGCTCTTTACTCCTTAGCCCTCGACCATTAGGCTAAATTAGCCCTCGATATACTTATGTTAAGATGTTGTTAAAGCTCAGGAATAATGCTAATCCTGGATGGATATCACCGCTTTTTACACCTCGGGGCTAACTACTCAGTGTTAAGTTAGTCCTCGACCTACAGGCTAAATTTTGCTTAGCCCTCAACTTATTTCGTAATGGATATCACCATTTTCCTTATTCCAGAGCTTAACCCAAGGATTAAGTTTAAACCTTAACTGGATATCCCCACCGTTAGGGGCATTTTGCGTGTGAATACTTAAATGTGCAAAACAAAAGCTCATCGTCCGACAGCGAGTCTACAGAGAGGAAGTAACACTAGAAAAAAGAAGTTATGGTTCAGAGTTTCAAAGCTGGCCTGCAACACACCTGCACCTGCAAAACACCTTGCATGAACAAAAAACAAAAAACATTTGTTCGTTCAAAAGTCCAGGTTCAAATCTGTAGGAGGAGTCCCTAATGTGTTAATAAATACGAACCATGCAATTGTAGTTTTAACTTCATCAACTCTACCGACACCAGTTCTAAGGGAAACTAAGTAGGGGAAGCGATACAGCAGTTAGCAGTCATTTATCCACAACATTTTTTTTAAATATTCGTACACCTTCTGTACTGGTATCTCCATAAAACCGTAGACCCGCACACACGTGCTTTAAATAGGCACCATTTGGCGTCAGTCAGTGTGTTACACCGTTGTTGCACCACTCTGACACACATGTGAATGGTTCCATAGAATCTGTAAAACCCTCTCGGAACACATGCGTAACGGGTTCCTGTAATATTTTCTGCAAGACTTCCCACAACTGCTAGTACAAGTACTAAAAGGACTAATCACGTGCCAAACTGGAGTTACCCATCTGCACAGATCTAGTGCCAAATAGTAACATGGTCCTAAGTAGCACCCAGCCCCGCGGTACACCAGTCATTGCTTCCAGTATGTGTCCATTCCATTTCATTTCTGTTCTTCATGTCTTGAATGCCTCCAGTTTGTATCGAATTCATTTCAGGTGTTCTTTTGTTGAATGCTTGTTTGACGGTGCGGAATGCCAATGCCAATTCTCACCAAGGAAACGGTTGGGAGCTGTTTACTGATTCAGTTGTGAAATGGCTCAATACCAATTTAAAGGGGGTTGTGTTTCTGTTGTGGGGGAAACCTGCTCAGAAGAAAGGAGCCTGTATTGACAAGGTGAGTGGTTTTCTACCGTATTTAGGGTTCACAATTTAAACAATCAAGCAATTAATTTATTGTCTAGTGTTTCTCCTACAAACTTTTACAACACGCACATATTTCAAAGTTCCAGGAAGAAACGCAGTCTTTCTTCACGAATTTTCGACAGTCCTAATACTAGTGGATGTAAATAAAGTTGACTGCTTCACGTGCTCCCTCGTTCTTACTACTTTTGTGCGAGGTAGCACGTGCAGGAAAGCCTGATGAAGACAGTCGATTGTGTTTACATCCACCAGTATTAGGACTGTCGAAAATTCGTGAAGAAAGACTGTGTTTCTTCCTGGAACTTTGAAATTTGTGCGTGTTGTAAAAACTCACAATGTCTTTAGACGACTGTTCAGTGTTTCTAAAATCTATAGGTTAAGTGTTTGATAAGTTTAGGAGAGTTGGGGACAACAGGCATCTCCTCTATAGATGTCCTGGAGCTAGTATTCCTAGTTCACCAGATGGCACTAAAGTACCCAAGAGGGATTTTCAGCTGATCGCAGCTAAAGGGATTTTCTCATCACTTTCTGCCCTAAGAAATAAGCTAGGGCGTCATCAGTTCCACTATTGAAAAAAAGGAGCGAAACGATTGTAAACAATCCGTGTTGCATTGGAAACAGCACTGAGGCTCATATTTTTGGTTGCGTCATCTCATCTTGTTTCTTTGTCCATATACAGGGTGGTCTAAGTTTGGTCACACGCAAATAACTGTCGATATAATGGTCCTACGTTAATTCTGAAGACATATTTGTAATGTAAGTCAGATATGGGGAAGCCAATGAAGATATTTTCAATGACCTTGAAAACAGCATTCAATGTCATCAGCATTCTATTTTCCAAATGGCGCAAGATACAGCACAAAAGTGAATTACAAAGTTGCACGCGAGCGTCAAACATGACAAACTGCGAAATCAGATTGAAAATCGGAGCATAATTGCAATAGTTATGAGGAAAACAACATAGCAACAAAGTCTTCCTTGAACGTTTTAACTGCCATGCATTCTAAGCTTTACTGCATGGCAGCTAAAATGTGTCAGTCAGACCTGTTGCGCATGATGGTGTGGGAGACTGCGGGGATGCTCGGCATGCATGGGCATAGTTTGGCTTGTATAGGTCTTGTTATCTTTCAGCTTTGGTATTGATTGGAAGTTTCCCGGTTTGAGTCCTTGGATTTGTCGAGTGGATTTCTTTCTGCTTCCAAATTGTCGAGTTTGGTTGATTGAAGTTGATCCAGTTCATCATCTATGCGAGCATGTTTTTTATGTATGTTTATGAGTTGTGGCTTGGAGAAATTAATTTTTTTAATTTTAAATCCTTGATTCACGATTTTAGATTTCATACTGTTGTGTAGTTTCTTACCTCTGATTGGTTGGAACCTTGCAGATTAAAACTTACCTGGTTAATTAACTGTCTGTTTAGTTTTTATAATAAAGTTCTCATATTTGCAGAAAGAACCTACATTCGCACATTTCACTATTTAATTCGAAGGCATTGTAAAAACTGGCCGATTTTTATAGTTTGCAGTTAGCGACATCTCTAAAACAAGAAAATGTAAATATTTATTTTCCTTGCAAACAGTCGTGTCGTATTGTAGTAGACTTCCACAGTTACTCCCATGCGAAAATAGTCTTTTTGGAATACAGTTGCCAATTACGCAGATAAATGACATCGTCTCGACACTTGGATGTTTTAATTGACGGTAACTTGGTCTTTAGGGACATGTCAAATTTGGTAGCACCATTCTCTAAAATCCCTGAAAGGCGGCATTGGAGATGGGGAGAGAGGAAGAAATGAAAATTGTCCTGCAAAAACATTTAATTAAAGAATGCAGAAAAACATTCATTAAAGGGCGAATGTATTGACTGCAAGACTAATGTACAACTAATTGGAAGGCCCGCACCATTCGCAGGCCGTTAATCGAAAACATCTTGCAACACCCGATACTCAGTCTATACTTGCTGGATGGACATTTAATTGGAAACTTAACTTAGACATTTCGTAACTTGCGCCACTTACAAAGCACAATGACATAATTGCAGCTCCAGGGTATTGGATGTATAAATGGAATAGAGAAAGTGCTTAGGTTTTGTTTTTCTTACATTTAATTGGGGGGTGGAGTGTTACTAGTTGAGGTGCATGTTTTTATAGAAGCATAGTTCTTGTACGCTTCACTTTGGTGTTGACACTATGGGTTTCAGCTCCGTATTTCAGTAAAGTCAGTGGAACTAACTGGGTTAGTGTGGTTGTTTAGGGTTAGTGGGTCGTTGCGATTCATTGGATCGTAGGTAATTAGGTAAAGCACTCTTACCCAGTGACCCACTCAAATTTATACCTTACAAGCATTTTTAGAACGAGAAATAAGTCTAATAAGGTACGGAGCAAATCACGGGATTCGAACCAGTCAACCGCAGATCATCGCAAGGGCAGAGGTAATGTCGGGAGAAAGCGAAAAGGTATCCCGTAGCCACCAGTGATGGGACGGTAACCGAAACCGAAACCGATTTGGATTGTGTGTCGGTTTTTCGTACGGTGTCTGATAAATCAAAAATTGATTTGTTTTTCTAATTTCAGCAAAAATTAAAAAAAAAAAAAAATTAACATTTTCTATGTATAAAATGACAGCAAAGCTCCTAATCATAAAAAAAAAAACAGTAGTGGAAAATGGTGCCACAGCTAGGACCATGGGCTATGACGCTGTTGGAAGTGAAAGCAGGAGTGGGTTTGAAACTAGTAATACTACTGTTACAAGAAAAAAAAAAAACTAGAAATAACTGGTTAGGGTGGATGGTGGCAAAAACCGATACCGAAACCGCCGTTTTGTGGGCATAAAAACCGAAACCGAAACCGAAGTCACAAAATTAAACTGACCCATCCCTAGTGGCCACTAACTGATAGGGATTTTGCTGGGTCCCTTTTTCAGTTACTGACTAGAGTTAGTGCTTCAGCCAGTCACTAGTTTCAGCTGCAGCCAGTTATTTATGAAGATTTCAGCTGTGCTAAACGTTACTATAAGGGTGTCTTTTATTAGTTTGCAATTGATTATTATGACTTGACGTGAGTGGATACGTCTCATCGCTTTTGTAATAGTAGTTCCCATTTCTGAAAGTGTTGTGTTACTTGGCTGCACTTCAATTGGCGGCAACAAGCAAACGGATCCATAAATCGTAATTTTGTTCCCCGACAGATCGGCAACTCAGTGTTGCAAGTCTTTTTTCTGCGAAATGTTTTCGTTTAGTGTCACCTTAAAGAATCCAGCAGGGTTCGTGCTAAGAACATCTTCGTTGCTATAGTAACTCCCGTCTCTCACGTTGCCAGCCCCATGAGCTTAGCCTTACAGTTATTTGGTCAATTGTGGGTGTGTTTACGTTATCGTCTGGCTTGAGACGAGTTGGTTTTCAGTGGACATCACCTCCAAGCATGAACCTTTGGTTCTCTCGTCACGTGGAATAACACGATTAGGAATGGGGATGGTCAAGCACGTGACCTGTCCTGGAGTGGACTCAATTCGACATTTGCATTTGCCTACAGGGGGCTGCTGTTTTCTTACACGATTAGGTAAATACTTGCCAGTATTAGTAGCTGGTTTTAGGGCATATTTATGTAACTTGCCCTTTTTTGCTCGCCTAAAGTTGTTTGCTGTCATAAGGTTAGGATGATGTGAAATTTTAGTTGGGTAGAACACAAAATAAAATCGAAAAACACTGCTGAAAACTCACCAACTGCATTTATTTTTCTTCAGAGGAAACATCACGTGCTAGTGTGTGCCCATCCCTCACCCCTCTCTGCTCACCGAGGATTCTTCGGCTGCCGCCATTTCTCAAAAACGAACGAACTCCTGATTAAGGAAGGAAGAAAGCCTATTGACTGGGGAAATCTACCAGTTCCTTAAACTCAGACAGCCTTTCAAATCACCTATGGTTGATTTTATGTTTATTCTTTTTTGTTATTTTTTTAAGTTATCAATATGTTGAGTGATTTACTTATTCTGGTTGAAGTCGAAGTAGTATACCAGACACCAATACATGTTAATTATGAAAATTTCTAAGGGGTGAAATGGAATTTAAAACCACTGTAATAGTTGAAATGTTAAATGAGAAAACGAACATTGCTGCATTTGGTGGAAATTTCTTACAGATTTTTTTTTTATGTCTGAAATTTTACTATTTTGTGGGAATAACTTGTTTTGGCTTCTGATAAATCATTATTATTTTTTTTTAAAGTTTTTTTAGAATCGTGTTCCTTAAGCCACAAAATAATGGCAAGTGGTTTTTTATGTGTGATCCACTATTTAATAATTTTTAAAAACGTGAATACGGCATACAATCACACAATTACTTTTTTAGCAATTGCATAATTGTACGTCATTTTCTTAAGTTACCTATAACCACTTGTGAAAATCTTATTCTTGGTGATTAAGCACAAAAGACAAGGCAATAGTATGATGTACTAGAAGACGTGACATCTTTACTCTCGTTCTCTAGTTAGGAGGTTCTGATCTATGTCAGTTTTTATTGGTATTTTTACTAAGGGGCTATTGCAAGTCTGTAAATTAGTTTTGTGATAAGATCTACATTCTTTACAGCGATAATAAAAAAAAAAATATGTGCTGCTATCATTTGGATGCAGCATTTGCATGTGTTGCCTTTAAATGCCCATTGTCTTGTTGATTTGTGATGTTTGTTGTTTTTTTATGGTGTAAATGTTTCTGCATTCTAGCGAACACGCATTGCGTAACGTGGTTCTTAGCCATCTGTTTATTTGTTAAGATAATGTGTGTAAAAGTTGATATTAATAAAAATGTGTGTTTATATATATTTTTACAAAGGGATATTTACATCGTTTTCTTGTTTTCGTTTTCTAAGTCTAACTAATCATTTGAGTCACAAATTAATTAGTTCATGTGTACACTAAATAGGTGAAGTGGGATTCGAATCATATTGGTGGTGATGATGCCACACTGCTGTGCCTGCTTGCTTGCTTTCCTTGGGGTGTCCAGGGTCCCTTCACAGCCCTGTAGTGTGCATGGGAATTTAAATTGTGCTCCGTCTTGTACCTATCTTAACCCTTAAAGTGCTGGCGACGAGTATACTCGCCAAAAACACAAGCACAGCTTGGAGTCCTAAAAACAAGAGTCCAAAATATGCACGAGATGGCCAACATTGGAGAAACGACAACAATACTAGGTTCCCTTAACAAGCCGACTCTAGAGACGGCCGTGGCCGAGTTGGTAGAGGCGTGTGCCTGAAGTTAAAGAGCTCCTTCAAGTTGCTAGTCCGAGTCCCCTCCAGGTTACCCCCTACTTTTGTGGCAATAGAAAATTAATTCATCAGTCAAAGGGTTAATTTTAGGATACCGTGCTACAAAAAGGTTTTAACAAAGGAAAAATTGGGATAACTTTTATGGGCCAAAATGCGATTCTGAGTCTGATGAAATGTCATAATTTCAACAACAACAAAATTTCCAACTTTTGTTCGGTATAGTCACTACGCCGCACTAAAATGTTTACGTTCTCGTGCGGCGTAGTGACGACACCGAATAAAATTCGGAAAGTTTTTTTTTACGTTCGCGTGTGGCCTTTTAACTAGCCACCAAACTGAATGAAGTATTTTTTCCTCGAAAAATTTGGAAATTAAAGAGCCAGTTTTAAATGCTTTTTTTTGCTTTTTTTCGCAACGGAAGTATGAACGTATAAATCTGAAGAGACAGTCGACCAAATTCCATACACAAAACACCAGTCTTTGCCTGTCTTATTGCTCGAGCTCCTTAGCTTAACAACATCTGGAAAGCGCACTTGGCTTCGTTACAAGAACGTTTCTTAATTGTCTGTTGTTGATTCTTCTGACTCTATATCAGAACCCTATTAGATTCAACCCTTATGAGCGCTCTGGAATTGCTCGTAAGCACCTAGTAATTGCATAAAATAATAAACGAATTTCTTCTTGAGAGCAAATTCCGCTTGGAGAAGGTAAAGATTAATAATGTATCCACAAGCAGATAATCTTTCCGTACAAGAAAACCTATGGTTAAACCCGACCCCTTCTCCTTCCATGCACCCTCTTCCCGGCTTGATTTCGGTAGCTCACATAGCAGCTAAATTAATTTCTTTTAATGATAAAAACCAAAAGGCTGACTTCTAGTGTTCCGGCTGCGGAAGGTCTGATTAATTTCATTACTCTTCCCAATAGATCACCAACCGCTTCCAATTCGTTGAATCATTATTAAATGGATCGCGGGAAAGACTCTTTGAATATTTCTGTTTGTAGCTGTAGGCCTATCCTTTTCTGGTGAGCGGTGAAAGGCATGGAAAGGAGAGGAGGATGGAAGGCAGTGCGATTGATTTTTTTTGTATGTTTTTTTTTTTTTTTTAATTATCGATGCTGCATTGCGTAAGGCCCACTTGACCTTCCTCTTTGTTAACTGTATTCGTTTTCTAAAACTTGTTTATTAATTACAGAATAGAGACTGTGCAAGTGATGAAAAGGGATTTGCATAATTGTAATGGATCTGTGCCATAAAAATTTAATTGCCTCCACAAATTAGCATTTAGTAAAAATCAGCCAAATCAGCAAAGGCAAAAAGCCAATAATTTCCAGTTTTTATTATTTTTTTCGAACTTCATTAAGTATCGGTTTATGGCTTCAGGAAGTTACTGACTGAAAGGACAAGACTCCATTTTAACTTATGTTGGCAACAGTCTGTGAAGCACGGCCAACATGAGTAAAACTCAATTTTGGGAGTGTTTAGGTAAATCTTTACTCTTAGACATTTGCAAGACGTCAATAAGTCAGTGTATATTGTATAAAGGCTACAAAGTATATTGCTATGTGTGTGATTTTATGGCAACAGCATGGGATACACTCTTAAAGGTAACCTGTTTTCAAGTATAGGTGATTTAAGCATTCTGCTCTCTCTGTGTATCTGTTTATCTATCCTTCAGTCTTTCTGCTTTTGTTTTTCCATCTACCGGCATGTCTCGTCAATATGACAATCTTTCAGTCCATTTCCATTGTTTTTCTGTCCTTCGATCTGTTTCACCGTCTTTTGTTTCTGTTTGCCGTCTTGTAATTCCGTCTGTCTGTTTGATGTTCTTCATGTTTGACCATCCTTTAGCTGTCTACTTCCATCCGTCCTTCAGTCTTTTCCATCTTCTGTCTGTCTTTCCTTCAGCCTGTTTCCATCTATCTGTTTGACTGTTCTTAGGCTTGTTTGTTTCCTTCAACCTCCTGTTTCCATTTCCTGTTTGTCACTCCTTCAGAGTGTGTGTTTCCATCTATCTGTTTGACCATCTTTTAATCTGTCTGTTTCCATGTTTGACCATCTTTCAGTCCATTTCTGTTTGTCTGTCCTTCCATCTGTTCTGTCTGTTTGCCATCGTATTTCCATCTCTCTCTTTGATTATCTACGCGTTTGATCCTTTGTGTTGTCTGTGTTTC
>JAHWFP010055360.1:0-11203 GCA_023313725.1 Lithobius niger | reverse complement strand
TGGGTGATGTGCCCAGCCAGCCGTGGGTTTTAAAGTGTTTTTAATCATGTATTGTGATCAAGACAAAAATTTTATATTATTTCGTCGAAAATTAAATCGTGTACCATTTGATGCCATTGTGGTTTTTTTGGCACCGTCAGGAGTGGAAAATTTTCTAAGTCTTAATTCTTCAACCACAAATTAATTGGGGCCTCACTCGGTTTTGCTGGTCGCGTCTAAAAAAAATTCACATGCTTAGAGACCACACTCGGGCGTGGCTCCATATTATCAAAAACTGATTTAATAAGTGAAGCATAAGTGGTTGCACTGGAGGCGGCAGACGACAAAATATTCAGAATACGATCAAACATTTCGCGTCGAACGCTAGCCATTAATATATCAACGCGGTCAGCATCGAGATTTTTTTTAGGTTTAAAAAAGTAATTGAGCTGCTAGTGTATTTTCCCAGGTGTCTAACTCCGCATCAAAGCGTTTGAATAAACCACTAGGCTTCGGATCAGCCATTGTTTAACCGAAATCACAAGAGATAAAATTGAATTCAACAACCTTATAGTGTCCGCGGCCTATCTTGAGTTCTCCGCAGAACGAACACAGATAATCGATTGTACGTTTTCAGTAGCAGAGTGCCTTGTTGATATCCAAGATGGTTACAAAAACAATGGCGGCCATCGATTAAAGCCACCCCACCCAGGAAGACGTAGCCGCTCACAAATACTTGCAGGACTCAAGATACGCCGCGCACACTATAAGCCCTTAAACCTAGATGGATGAACCCATCAACACAGTTAAGTCTTTTCTTAACTAAAATGCATAAAATATTTAAATTTTCCCACTAAAGGTTAACCAAATAACCCACACAGTTAAGTCCTTCCTTAACTCGTCTGATTAAATTAATAACTTAATCTAATGCAATTCGGTTTTGTCCACCCGAAATCCAGTTTACTAGCTTAATAAATTAACAAGCAGCTTTCAAAAAAAATTAAATATTTTTAGTAGTCTACTTAAAAATTTCTATCACGTTTAACAACTAACGCGTTTACTAGCGTGCTAACAATTTTAATTATAAGCACGTTCAATAACTAACCAGTTTACTAATACACTAACCAAGTGATTTTCAACGCGTATTTAAATAAATTTACATACTAACCAAGTTTTACTAATACACTAACACCAGCGATTTTCGAACAACACATTCAAGCATGAATTTGTACACAACAAAATACAAATACAAATACAAATACAACAAGGATTCCAGTCTAAACACCGGACATCGAAACATAATCATGAGCACGGCAACTACCTGCATTAAAGGACTAATTTGATTGCGTTCTTTATACAACTGGACTTCCCCTTTCTAGTATTGAAGGGGGGGGGGGGCAAGGCTTTCGTGTCGCAAGAGACACAATCACAGTAAAATTATTCGTTGAATGCTAGCACACGCGATTAACACGATGGCAATTTCGCAAAATTACCAAATAATTCCAGCCTAAACTAGAACTAGCCAGAATCACTCCCAGCGATACAACGCATCAACAATCAAAATTTGAAAAAAAATTATCCATCCCCGCCAACAACTATTCTATCTGCCAAAGTAGAAACTTTTGCTTACCAACAACCGAAGCAGGAGTCTAAGCAAGGTAAGGAAATTGTGCAATCGTCGCCATTGTGCAATGTAAATGAAGAATAGGTCAGGTGGCCGAGTAGCCTAAACTATATCACTGTAATAATACCATTGAACAATGAGGGCAAATGACATATAGTTTATTAAAGAGACATGGTATAAATACATGCTAATAACAGATGACGAGGTTCGACTATTGCAAGCAGGGGGTGTAGATCGACGCATTCGTGAGCATTCACGGATGACGTCACTAGAGTTTACATAATTGATATAATGAGGCATTGTGGCCACATATTCCACAATGCTGATGCAACATGCCGCCTTTGATGTCGGCCTCTTGGTAACCGGGTTTCAGCCAATCAGAGGCGCCATAGATTTGAAAGTTAACTAGACATAGCATCTCACGTCTTCCAGTTCTATGCGGAGCCTTGCACAGTAGTTACGGCGGCTACCGTTAAGAGATTATAATGCTTAAATGCACAAACTACTTGCTAATATACATATTATTCTTGGTTAACTGACGCATAACTCAGCAGTATATCCACCATTAGCACATGATTAACGATCTAATTATTAAAGCCAGGCAAGCGCGCACGGCTTAATAGAATCAATGAGTGATGGAAGGAACATTGAACTGAGGGATTTAGTTGGAGGATAATCCTTACTGGAGGATAATCCTTGATTGGATAATCCTAGGTCGGGATAATTAACTCATGGACAGTATAGAGGCTAGGGACTGTAAGTCGGAACATGCCTGGACTGGCCTAAAACATGTCCAGACTTGTTCGTACCCCCCCCCCCTCCTTCCGCGCCACTAATTTGGCTGATGTTTCTTCAGTCGTCTACGCTAACGACGTACAAAGGGAGTTAGTAAAGCGCTGCAATACTGAAGAAAAAAGCATCGTTTCCAATATTAAAGAGGCACTATCACCGATTAAAAGCAGACGAAATCTAACAACATCTAGCGCTATGCAGTACTTATCTAGCACTTGCTTGCACCAAGCGAAGGAATGCATAACGGCATTTCTTTTAACGAAACAAACAAGCCACGACCTCCTTAATTATTGAGTGAAAATTTGGTTCGTCTTCGTGCACCTGGGAGCACGCTATAAAGGTTAACAATATGACTGCCGCTAGATGGCGCCATGGTATTTTCGTTCGCATTTCAATCGGTAATAGTTTCACTTTAATATACGCGGCATAATATACGCGGCAATTTAAAAGGACTTTCCTCCCAGCGCCATTTTTCTCGATCCTCCACATCAAGTATGGACCCAAAGTTCTATTTCCATACCGTTAGTCAACCCCTTGGTAAAAAAAAAAAAAAAAAAACATTTTAAAATGTGGCGTCTAGGAGATTTCAGGTTGAATAATTGTTAACTATATTTACTGCGTCCCGTCGTATATGATCCTTTGCGCGATTACAGTAACCATGATGTTTCATCTCTTTATCGATTTCATAGAAGCACACCGCTTGTTAGTGGTGGTGTAGTGTGCGATGCGTTGAAGTTGTTGCCTCCCTCGTGGGGTGGTCAAAGGGTGCCGTACAGGGTGGTTTTGAAATTCTGTAAGGCGACCAGGCGTTTTTGGAATGTGGGTTAATAGGGTCTAGTTGGAGCCTGGTTTCCTATGGTCAGTAAGGATATTTAGTGCCGCTGTAGTGAGTAGCTTAAGTAGAGTAGAGCGCATGGAGTGTACAGAACCTTTTGGCTCTCATAACAATAAATAAAATAAAAAAAAAATAGAAGCACACGTGGTATTATAGCCGAAAACGGGCGAGTGTGTCAAACAGGTACGTTGTTGCCTTGAAAAGAAGTTGAATTTGGCACATTGTTGCCTCGAGTAACAATTGGCTCTGCGCGGTCATCACAGAGGCATGTCTTAAACGACGTCATGCACGAAGGATATAGTTATTTTTCACACTGTACGGATTGCGCAAGCCAAAGCAATGAATTGAGAGTGACGAGGTTGGCCTGAATGGCAAATGCACGGGCGAAAGAAAACCCCGGGCGAAGCCGGGTACGATGTTAGTTTACAAATAGTTTTGTCAAGTTATCACTCAGCCGCAGTTAAGTTATTTATTTGCTCTTGGGGGAAAAAAAGCGAAACGTTCGTGTGTCCGGAAAGTGTTGCAAGGGAAGGAATGTTGACGTTTTTGTACGGAGGGGGTCGCCCTCGGTTGACAGAAAGAGGCAACATAACAAATCAATCGCATAAGTGGCGTTTTCGGCGGCCATATTGTCCAACCCAGTAGCGTATGCTATTTTCCATCCAAGATCTTGCCGGTTCTGTAGATAGCCATGCCACTAATACCGTCCTTCAGAGTGTGCCGTCGTCAATGAACCCAGCTTTACGTTACTGAACGTCGTCATGGACGTTAAAAAAAAAAAAAACTATTTAGCATCACTAAAACAAAATGATCACAATAAGAATAGGCTACTGAATTAATGGCTTAAAAAAATATAAGAAGTCTGAATAGGATATTAAATTAATTTTATGCTGAATCAGAGCTGGCTGATCAAGTTTTCTTTCTTAACCCATCATTCAGTTTTATAACGGGTTGTAGCTGCGAGTGGAGCTAAGTATGGCGGATGGTGTTGCATGCCGAGAAGTGTGCCGAGCGTGCTACTCTGGCTGAATTTTCTTCCATCGTTCACGTTTCTTGTAACGAACTGAATACGGTTTGAGTCCTGGTGCTTAAGATTTATTGTGGCCCTGTTCCCTCCCCCCCAGTCTTGCCAAAAAAGTGTTTTCTTTTTTTTTTAACAATACTTTTTTTGTAAAAACAGTAAAAGTAGCCTAAAAACATTTTAAATTTTAAATGGTATCTTATTTTATTTTTCCGTGACCGTGAGGCACCCTTGAGGCCCTTTTCGGCCTGTGGCCCGGTGCTTCAGTACCCAAAGCACCCCCCCCCCCTTTAATGCGGCACTATCACCGATTGAAAGCAGACGAAATCTGACAACATCTAGCGCAATGTAGTACCATCTAGCTCTTGGTTGCACCAAGCACAGGAATGCACTACGGCATTTCTTTTAACGAAAACAAACAAGCCACGACATCCTTGATGATTGAGTGAAAATTTGGTTCGTCCTCGTGTACCTGGGATCAAGCTATAAAGGTTAACAATATCATTGCCGCTAGATGGCGCCACGGTATTTTCGTTCGCGTTTCAATCGGTAGATAGTGCCGCTTTAATCCGGCCCTGTCAAAACGGTCGATAGCTGGGGGAAAAAAAAAGTCCGTGATGTCGTTAGACCTAATTTTACCGATTGCTTCCTGGCGTATACGTGGACGCACTAACTTTACGCTCAGTAATTAAGGAGGCACGTGGCTTCTTTGCTTCCTAAAAAGGAATTGGTTTGTGCGTTCCTTCGCTTGTTGAAAGTAAGAACTAGACAGAATTAGGTAGCGGTGAATGGGTGTAGATGCTGCATGCAGCCTTTTATTTTGGTGGCAATCCCCCCTTAAGGCATTGAGGCATTTCTGTAGGCATTGACGTGCTTACCATGGTTAAATGACGCTAATGATGCCGCCATTTAAAAAAAAAAAATTAGTTTTGCCTCCTGCGAAAGACTGACACACGATGCCATCTGGTGGCTTTGATGGAAGCGGGTATTACTTTACCCCTCGTTTTCAGAAAAGCGGCAATACCTTACTTATCTACCGAATCCTATACCAACAAAGAAAGCATCGTTGTTGCGGAGATTTGTAACCTGAGGTTCGGATTTAAGAGAAGATTTAATGGCGGCTCGCGTCTTCTTTGAGGCGATTGGTCGTATGACGTCAGTGCGGGAGCGCTTCATATAACAGCCATAGTGTTAAAAATTACATGCAGTAGCTTGTGTCCAGCTTGCGCCTGGGGGCTGTGGTCGCTTTTTGTGTTGAATCTGGAAAAATTGTGAATTATTATTTTTGTGTGTCAATTGTAAATTATTTGTTGTGTCTTGAAATAGTGGGTAGATAAACCGGCTTAGGGTTAGGCTCCTTAAAGGTGGATTGCCACCAATGATAAGCTGCGGCATCAACAGCCGTTTGCTGCTAATAGATTTTTGTTTACACAACAAATAAGCCACGTGCCTCCTTAATTGTCGAATGTAAAGTTAGTGCGCCCACGTGTACCATGTAGCAAGCTGTAATGTTAAGCCTAACGACATCACTGGCGTTTTTTTTTCTATATATCGACCATTTTGAAATGCATATTTTGAATCGCTAGATGGGCGCCGTCTAGTGACAGTGATATCGTTAACCTTGATCGCTTGCTCCCTGGTGCACATGGAGGTACCAACTTTGCAGTAAATAGTTAAGGAAGCACGTGGCTAGTTTGTTGTTGTGCAAAAAGAAATTTATTTGCGCAGTCCTTTGCTAGTTGAAATCAAGTGATATGTATACCACACGCTATGGCTGTTTGCTGTGACGTGCATATCACGTGACTGGGCTAGTCCAATCAGACGGCCAAACAGCCGTTGTTCTCGTTCGTCATTGGCTAACTCATGGTGACGTCACGGCAAACAGCCATTGCGCATGGTTTAGAACTAAATAATGGTAGACGGCGCTAGATGCTTGCTGTTGCAAGTGGTGATATCAAATCGCAAAGCTATTTTGCCGAGTTCAATAATAATTAAATTTTCGAACACGAATTGGCGAATTGCCGTTTCGTTTCTGTTTTTTTTTTTTTGCGTTATTCCTATTGTTAGCTTTTTAGTGTTGAAGTTTTGAAAAAAATGAATGCAGAAACAGTAATGTTTCCTGTTTGCGTGCGTTTAATTTGCGTATTGTACAGACGATTTTTTTTTTTTGGGGGGGGGGGTGGGGAGGGTGGAAGTGTCTGTGTTTATTTTGTATGAGTATTTTTAATTTGTGAATATTCAACCGTTTTGTTTTTGAATTTCCAAAGCAGACGGTTTATTTTGCGGACGGTTTGTTATGTCGGGGATTTGTTTTGTCTGTGAGTTTATGTTTTAATTCTGTTTCGTGTGAATGGTTACGTGTATTACGTGCGTATATTTCATTTGTGAAACATGTGGGTCTTATTTCGTGACAGCTTGTATGTGTGAGCAGGATGGAGGGCGATTTATGTCCCAATCCTTGTTTCCTGGAATTGGAGTTCAAATTATAGTTCGTTTTGTTTGAGTGAATACTAGTCTTTTTATTTTTTTATTTTGATACCTTCACAGCTGTGAATTTCGTGGGGGGTTCGAGCTTAGTTAATTTTTTTGTTTTTTGGCTTCTTTTTTATTGTATAGTTTTTAATATTAAAGAAGTACTAGCTGAATTGTTTTTGTTTTTTTTCATTTCAAAATATAAAAAAAGAAACGTATGTGTTTCTGCATTAGATATTATAAATAGGTAATGCGTAAGTGTTTGATAGTTGTCATGTGTATGTCGATTGCCCGTGCTATAAAAAAATCGTGCATTAGAAATTATTGTAATCTACGCAAGTAAATCCTCTTCAAATTCTAACCATGCATGGCACATGTTTGATAATAATTTAAGAATCTAAAGCCTAGATTTTCCCACGTCTGTACTTGACTGTGTCGCAATAGCGTTGTGGTGATTGGTTTTCTGTTTTGCTGGTTTGCTGTTTTATCACGTATCTATTACTTGACGGCATATTACTAGCGTGTGTCTAGATTTTATTGCATTTGTTTCGCTTCCATGTTGTTGTTACTTGGACGTTTCAGTTCTTTAAAGTTGTTGATTTATCCGTTCTTTGATTCAGCATTGTGGTAGGCAGTTATTTTCCGTTTGGATTTTTCCAGCTAAATTGTCCTCTCTTCGTCTGGTCTACGTAGTGGTAGTGGGCAGAAAATCCGCCAGAATCCTGGCAGAGAATCCGGGTAAAAAATCGTTAAATCCACCGTCATAACACCAGGTCAGCTGGTAGAACTCATCAAGTATTCCACAGGACAAACAAGCACTAATGATTTGTTAAAGGCCAAATTGGTAGTGTTTTGGATGCGGTTCCTAACGAAATTAGGGCAAGGGCTGCCTTCTTTCGTTTGGAAGAAAAATGGTTTTCTCATTGCGTGGATAAGCTTACTCTCTTCTACTATCATACTCCCGTCCTCCCCCCCCCCTCCCCAGTTCACTCTCACCTTTGAGCATTTTTATCTGTACTCGTAATTTTTCTGGTTTTTATTGTACAGTGCATTTGTGATACTTTTCCTGATTATTTTTTTTGTTTTATGTATTTTTGGCTTTTAAAAAGACCATGATCGTATGCTTACATTGACAGGTGTAAAGTTTGACGTGAAATGAAACCATTCATTCATTTTTTCCCTAAAAAAGTAAAAGTGCTAAATAAAGAAAGAAATCAAAGAAGGTAAAGGGTAAACGAAGCAAGCAGTCTGCATTAAAGACTGGCCTTGTGAGGATACACAATACACTAGTCCTGGGTTCGAGTCGGGGCACCATATTTAGCCCCGGTAGCACAGTGGGTAGAGTGCCAGGCTAGTAAACGGGAAGTCCTGGGTTCGAGTCCCAGGCAGGGCAGTTGTCTTTTCTATCTTTCTCAGACTTGTGTATTGTGTATCCTCACAAGGCCAGTCTTTAATGCAGACTGCTTGCTTCGTTTAGTAAAAGTGCTAGTCGCGGCAGTAAAGTACCTGTCAGCCGTCCACGTTAGAGACCGTCAAAATTATGGACTTGGCGCGCATCGTTTTAAAACCGAAAGATTTAAGCGAAAACGCGGATCGTTTCATTTTCATTGTCATCAACGAATTTACTATCGCTGGACGACAATGTTACTTCCCCGCCTCTTCCCCCCCCCCCCTCCCCCCAACGTCGTTGCATCTCTCCGATGTGGTGTGCCTAGTCTCCTTGTTGCAACGTCGTTGCATTTCGTGTGCCGTCTTACCATGCTGGCTCAGTTGGCTCTACGATTTTTGCCTCGGTTCACCTTGGCATTGAATTAGACCTTCTTTCTTTCTCCGAGAAATCAGACTCCACGTATCCACGTTTATGTTTACTCGCTGCTCTGTGGGTGTCATCGAGGGTGGCTTGAAGCTGTTTCGTGCGACGCTTGCAGGTTTCAAAATCTAGTTGGATTGAGTCCACTGGTCATTAGAACTGAACTCTTGTGGGTAACTGGGTTGCTGATGATCTCTCCCGTCGCTATCAGTGTTCAGTTTGTCCGTTTGCACAGCGGGATCTGTCCTCTGTCTGCCGCATTTTGTTCGTTCGGCGTGGGAGGACGCTTGGTTTTCCGAAGTTAATGGGTGCTAGATTTCAATATTTACCCTTCCACCACGCCTTCAATGAAGCTAAATTACTTGCCAAGGCGCTTGGCTGTGGTGATCTCTCAGTTGAGGTCTGGAGACGTGGCCTTAAACCAAAGCTTTAGCACTCCCATGTGCTGTGGGAAGGAATGGGAGGATCGGGGTCATTTTCTGTTGAGATGCTCTCACTTAAGTGGGGTGCGCCGACGGTGTTGTCTATGTTTATGGATGGGCCGCTGAGTTTGGAATCCCCAATTGGGAGTGAGGCAGTAAATGATTAAGAACTTTAATGCTTTACGTGCGGTGCACAGCTTTTCTTCGGTCAAGTCATTTCCGTTTTTAGTTTTTAAGCCTAATAGTGATTTCACACGGAATAATTCGTCTAGGGCTGGGGCTGGCCACGGCCGAACGCGCCCAGCCCCCTTTAGCAGATTCTGGAGGGCCAGCGCGACTTGATTTCAGACGGTTTAATTACAAGCGGCCGTTGTCGGCCTCCCATGTTTTGACAAAACCTGGTGACGGGAAGTTTTTAACTACAATGAAGATTTGTTAGCGTTTCCAGCAGCACGGCACGGCACGCGTTCGGATTTCAGATGGAATAATTAAAGCATGCCGAGCAGCGCCAGCCTGTGCCATTCCGGGTTGGCCGCTTGTTGCGTAGCGGTCGTCGTGGCTCGCTTGTGCGTGGCATGGGACGGCACGCAAGCATTATTTCATGTGAAATCCGCGGCTGCATGGCGTCACGATGGTTTACCAAAGACGTCAATAAACGCCACACTCGCTACTTGAGTGTAGCTATTTTGACCCTTTTAAGCACGTAATAATGCATCGCTTTGCACGAAATTTTCTTCCGTCTGGTTGGGCTTTCGTCTTCTCTGTGTTCGTGAGATGATGTAGTTTACTTTTGTGGAGCTGATAAGCCTTAAGGTTAATGCGGCTAATAAACCAAACCAACCAAACCACCTACATAGGGTTCTCCCTCAAAGGTGCCGGTTCACCATTCCGATAGCGTTGCCCATATTCCAAACACAACATTCACGTTCCAGATTCTGCGTCATCCAATAGGCTGATGTGGGTCACGTGATCACGTTTTAGTTATGAAAATTCCAAGACGCTGCTGCAAAGTGTTGTTTCTTTTTTTAAATTTACCGCTATTTTCGTTATACTGCTCGAAGGCTCTACGGTGCTGCATGTAGGAGTTGAAAAGGAGAAAAGGCTCCTTTTAAGCCTCATTCGCATTGCAGTCTCTCCTTTCCAGGTGACCACTCACTTGACTTGAAAACGGAAGCGTTCTTTCGCACATCCCGACTTCCCCTCTCATAAACCCATTTATTTCAATTCCCTTTCCACCTATGTCCTCCTCCACCACCACATGCACACGCACTCGCACACGCACATAAAGACACAGTCTCACGTAGAATTTTTTTATAGCGATAGTTGAAGTGTTCCTTCACATTTCTCTTCACTCTTCTACCCTAGCCGTGAGGGAACAGCTCACCTAGCTAGGACATGCAAAGAACCTCTTACAAAATTTAAGAGCGCTTCCGCAGCTAGGCTAGGCAAGGCAAGACGTCATTCGTAATACAGCTGCTTACCCAAAGCAGACAGTGCCAAAGTTAGGAGAGGAGAGACTGTAGTGAGAACAAAGCTCTACTGCTGCCAAGCTAAGAGTTCCAGGCTCTCCTAACTCGGGGCCGCCTTCTTCCTTCACTGGGATTATTCATTGTTTCCTTCAATGGTTATTATTATTTTTTTTTTTGTTATATTGGCAACCTTAACCTGGCATAACCAGGCCCCCCCCCCACATCCCCCCCCCCATTCTCTCCCCCCCCCCATTCTTCCCTGCGGGAATTCATTCTGAGAATTTTTGTCTTAAAGGGACAGTACTTCGTTAGCCATTTTTATCAAATTTCCTCGATACACTACCGGATGTAGTTTTTTAAGAAATCATCAAAGAATTATTAAGTGGTCCACGAGCCCGATTTCAGTGTTAAACGTGGCATTTATCTGTATCTTTCTCATGTTTTCTCGCAGTCCCCCGCCGTTTAGCTAATTCCCGCCAAAGCAGGCCAAGCAGCGAACCAACGTTGAATGAACGATTAGGGACTATATTCGATCGCGCGCCTGACGACGGAATCGGGAAAGAAACCTGCCAAAGTAAAGGCACACTGAGAAGCTACGTTCCTCGAGCATTACAGTAGAGAGGAATCATGCAGCCACTGTCAAATGGCTTATTTCCCCATGATGCAGCCACTATCTCTGTTTGGCCTTGGCCAAAGTGTTACGCGATCGACGAAACTATTTTTGCGTGTAAGTCTAAAGAACGATAATGAAAAGTGGTCGAAGTTGAATTCCGAGAATA
>JAHWFP010055351.1:0-10239 GCA_023313725.1 Lithobius niger | reverse complement strand
GGTTTTTCTACCAGTGTTGGTTTTGGGTGGATATCATAACTTTCATAGAAATGTGAATGTACATAGGTTACACCGTGTTATTTTCATCTGTACCTTTTTTTCTAGAGGAATTTTATTTCTATAAATTTTCACATTTCTAATTTTCAAATTTACTATTGTCAATTAGCTGTTAGATTAGCCAAATTGCCACGGCATAGTTTATTGTATGACCATTCTTCACATGCTTAAGTTGCTTCAATCCCATTTTGGCACACACTGGCTAACAATCACTGATTTCCTTCGCTTCACTCATTCAATCAGCGCATCAGTTGTTTTGTTTGTCCCTGCACCTTCCCCGTAACTTTTCAAGATTTCGTTGACTTTTAGTCATGCAGAAACCCCCGAAGGTCGCTGTTACTAAACAGCAGAACGCGAAGCATTTTATTTTTGGCTTATTAACAAAAACCACTTTAGCTCGTATTGTTGCGTAACCATCATCTAACGTGCATCCTTTTATTCGTACGCAATCCACGGCAACGTTAATGTTTCCTTATATTGTCCTTCGTTACAGTTCAGTTTTTAGTTCGTCCAGGCTTTTACAATAAATCTAAAGACCAGTGTTGATTGTTCAAGACATTGTTGCAAGAAATCTTTGGTTGCAACTTGGACCAAATTTAAATTTGCTGGTGGTGAATTTCAAAACCCTCCACGCATTTGTCCTGACCCCTACAACTCTCAAACCAACAAAAAGGACCATGCTCAGATCACCATGCATCCGTGTGCCAAAATTCAGCTACGTAGGCCTTCTCAATTTTGCGCTAGCCATGAGCAAAAAGTCTATGAGATTTAACATGGGAAAAATCTTATTAGCTAGCTAGCCAGCTAGCTAAGTAGCTAGACAGTAACATAATAAGAACACAACTGTGATCTATGGAGCTTGATTTTATGCGGCATACGTGATAGCACATATTGTTGTTGAAAATTTACAAGCTAAGGCTCGAATGTTCAATGGACGGCAGTGGTGGTGGTGGGGGGGGGGGGAGAAACCCGCCCCCCCCTTCCCCTCCACCACCAAAAGAAAAAAAAAGTAAGGTTTTTTTTGTATGGCGGGAAGAAGGGTTAGGCTTATTTATGCAAAATATTTGGGGTTTAAATAACAGTATGCAGTTCCTGTTACCGGCAGCTTAGTTTTACTTGGCGGGACGAAAAAAATAACACAACTACAACCACCACAAAAAACGCTGTTCTACACATATTTTGTGACGAGGCCCTATGGTAGTCAGAATGATCACAATGTTTACGAATTTTTATTGTTAGAAATAAATGTAAATTATGGCTATCTTTGATGGGAATGCTATGCATGCAAACCGACTGAGGGCTGGTAATCGTGGCTGACCAGTAGCAGGAGATTGTTAAAAGTGTAAAACATTAACACCTCCAATCTCATTGCACGAATGTGAAAAATAACTAGCACACTATGACGAGTGTGCTTCAGAACATTTGTTTGTTTTGAGTTTCGTTTTGCCATTTCAAGGATTTTCATCTTTCTTACCTTTTTTGTTTTTAAGGTTCCTCAGATCGTGAAAAACTCGTTAAAATATTAAAACTGAAATTTTGAATTAAAATGAAAAACTACCTAGTTGCGTGACGCGCCGAAAAATTAACGGCGGCGGGCAGCGGTGGCGAGCCGAAATTATTTTTCATCAGCAACGGCGTGCGGAATATTGGGGAAAATCATCGGTGGCGTAGCGTGGCGGCGCACAGGTTTACGCCACCAGGTCGCGCATAGGCAAGGCCGGCTGAGATAAGAGTTGATACAGGAAACAGCTACTATCTCAGCTGACCTTGCGCATAGGACCGCGATCGTTTCTTCTAGCAGCTATCTATCGAGCCTAACGTAAATTCCACTTTGCCAATTGTAGCATAATACACTCAAGTACAATTTTTACGTTTGGAGTATTCCCACTTACGTTTCATAATAAGTATTCACTAGTTTGTTAGTCCAGGTGATCCAGAGTTGCGTCGATTCGTCAGATCGACAACGACAGCCATGTTGCTTTCAGAGATCACAAATACATAACGCCAGAGTCTGACCACGCGCAGTCCAATTTATTTAGGAAAAGCGGTCTTCTGTGATGAGGAGGATTCATACCATGCCAACCTCGCTTGCTAGCGTATAGGAGCTTGATTAGGTAAATCAAGCTCCAAAAACAACGTTATTGACGCATCTTTTTCTCTATGATTGGTGGACACTCATCCTTTGAATTTTAGTTTTCCTTAAATATCTGACCCTTCCCCTTACATTTTCCACAATTTGAAACATTTCTGTCGCATTGGCATTTATGCTCCACATGCCAAAATATGCTTTCAGTTGCTTACAGTTAACCGACACATGTCTGCTACTGAGCTGCGTTTTTATCATTAACAATCAATTTTTTAACAATCGGATGTCTACAATGGGATGATCTACTGTTACTTCGCGGTGACACACTAGCGTGTGTCTAGATATTAATATCGGTAACTGCATTAATCGATAAGATTTTTTATTTTATTTATTTTTATTTTATTTATTTTTATTTTATTTTATTTTATTTTATTTTATTTTATTTTATTTTTTATTTTTTATTTTATTTTTTATTTTTCATGCATCGGTAGCGGATCTTTATTGGTGTTTATGTACAGATATTTTGCCAATACGATCATCTTCCGTGCACACTGGCTATTCATCCTTTGATGTCATCATCTGGACAGCGGCTCAGTGAATTTAATGCGTGCGTACCGTCGGCTTTTTGCAATTAGGCCTTTTTGCACTGTGGAGTGGGTTTTTTTATGGTCGGTGGTACGATTGAGTTTGACTTTTTGACCTGTTGACTTTTTTTTAAATCGGTATCGGTGTATTGATCGGAGTGAGAGGAAAATATCTGGATCGGTCGGTATTTTTCTGTATCGGTCGATCCCTAATTTTGGCACAGCTACCCCCTTTTGAACGGCCTGTAAGCTTGCCTGCTACGGCTTATTATTCTGTACTGCTTGTAAAGTATCGTTACCATGTTGGTAAACAGCTTTAGGCTGTCTGTAATATCCAAGGTGAATCTGCTTGGTAGGCAAGGTTTCTTGGTTAATGACTCACCCTGACTCATAGCTTTTGCTGCTCTGGACAGCTGGCATACGGGGAATTTTCCACGTAAAAGCTATTATAGGTCAGTGGGATGCTGGTGACCATGAATATGTCTAAAATTACTTAATATTAGGTAATCTTGCAACAATGATCCGTCAAACAATAAAAAACTGAAAGAAAAAAACAAGCCAAAACAACGAAAACCTTTCACTCGAAATAACTTATCAGTAAGATGCCTTAATGCACTTGATAAAGACGATGTTAGGCCGCTAAAAATTAGTTAAGTGGTTCTCGGAAGCTCACGCATGGGTTGTTTTCACAAGGCAGAAACTTTTTTTCTTATGACGTTGTCTAAAAATAAAAAAATTCCAATCACGCATCAGCACTTTCATCAAACATTTATTGGAGCCGATGACCACATCAGCTCTTTGCTCCATTCCCATGATTGCCTCGAAATAAATCTAAGGGTCGTTCAGAGGCAACTAAAAACCTGGATCTAAAGAATGACTTTTATAAAATGTGCAACTTTTGTACGGTCATTCTAATTAAAACACAGATATTGTACGCCACAACAAAATCTAAGTTACTGATTTTGTTTTGTTTGGTAAAAAAAAAAAAAAAAAAGCCATCTGAAAAATCACGAATAAAACGGAAAAAAAAACCACCCACTCGCGTCAGTTTTTTTTGATACCTCTCCCGAGAACCACTTATTTAATTTTTAGCGGTCTTAGTGACCTGGGTGCTGATTGGGTTGGCAGTTAGAATCCAGGTCATGCAATCCTCCTGCGCGTATTTATGTAATATGAACACGTATTTATTTATTTGGACAAATACGCTAGATTCAAAACAAAACTTGTTAATAGTGGGTCAAAAAAATATTTGTAGAACGCATATATTTCCCATAAGTCAGTCCCAGGATTCGAGCTGCCATTCTCTAGGTTTGGAATTAGAGATGATGCTAACACTGGACTGTTCTTGCTCGCTTTCCTCGGCGTCCCAGGGGACCTGTCACAGAGCTAGTAGTGTGCATTGGACTTGGCTTTTCCCACTCCTTGTAGATGTTGTTTTCAAACCATACTGTCTTGTAAAGAGTTGAGGATTCCCACTATGTTTTTGCCATTTGAACTTGTGATATCCAACTTCAGTTAATCCCGTCGGCCAGTAAAAAAGACTTCAAATGTTAACTGGAATCCTTGAAAATTTCGATGTAGATTTTTGAATTTTTCATTTAACCTTCGAACTGTTGCTCGGTGGGATTAACTTGTTGACAGATATCAAAGTTTCAAACGACGTAAACTTGGTGGGAATCCTTAACAAGTTTTGTATTGGACTGATCTTGATATGATAACTGTGGGTGCATACTGATGGCAAGATTAGTGGTGACAGCAAGTATGTGTCAGTGTTGGACTGGGTCACATTTTGAGCTATGTCACTGGGTTATTTACATAAATTGACCGAGTGTGACGCAGTGTGCTATAAAGGTAACCCCAACTCAGCAACTAGCTGAAGGAAGGGGAACTCCGTTTCGGGAGAATTGGGATTCTCCTTTAGCTAGTTAAATTAAATTTAATTAAAGTTCACAACGCAATGGAACGAAAAACTCGCACTGCAGCTTCTCTCTCTCGGCCAAGTAATTTTGATGTTCAGTCTGAACTCAATTATATGCCCAGTTGAGTAGTTCTAAACGTAAGATAAATTGTTTACGGTAACATCATGTCACGGTTTTTCGGAAACAGAAAGAACCTCTTTCAAAAAGCCGGTATCAAAAATGAATGTCAGTTAACAGCATAATCCTAGCCAGAATACATCCCATAGCTGCTGAGTGCTGACAGGGTTCGTAAAAAGTCTAGAATTCCTTGAAAACTCCAAAAGTTAAAAACGAAAAATTCAAGTCACTGGGTCACGAAACATTTGATTCAGTTCGACTCTGGGACTTTCTCTCCACTAAAGAATTTGAAAGTCTCCCCCCCCCCCCCACCTCTCTCAAACCTACCTAAAACTATTCTGCCCTCTGTCTAATTCCGATTTCACACCTAATAATTCAATGCGTGTTGTGGCCAAACCGCACCATGACAACCTTGTACACGGCACGACTCGCTCACAGTTTGATTTTCAATTAGTAACTAGCAGTGTGGCTGGCCTCGTTTTCCGTGTGCCCTCATCCTGGATTCCTGGTTAGACCACTCTGCATCCCAGGCTAGCCACACTTGCTTTCGTTTTGTAGCGTGGATAGGCACCTCTTGGATTTAACACATGAGGGAGAACAGTGGAATTATCGTCATTTTCAACTGCTAAGGTTATTACGGGAAGGAAAGGAACAATTGCTAGGAAATAGCTAGGATCTTTTACATGCCACAATCGACATGAGCGCGAGTGCATTTCCGGGGTCCTTTTCACGAATGCACAGTTAAGTGTGGGCCGATGTCAGGATCGTGCCCGGGGCATGAGGTGGCAGTACTAAAATATTTATCCCTGTTGTCTAACCTCTTACATTGCGTTAAAATTTTCATCCCATTTGCAGGGTGTGAGCATAGGTCACAAAATTAGTTTGGTTCTCAGGACCGCCAGTGTCAACGATAAAGAGTCACCCAGTTTTTTTTGTCGACGTTAAAAAAAGTTCAGACCATTCCAATCAGTTGTTAATATTGCAAAGACATCCGTTTTCCTATTTTTTTCCTTGTGCGGGACCGTTTTGCTACATTCATTCTAATCTGTATAAATATTGCAAAAACTAATTTGCGCAGGATGCCCGAAAATAGTGAGATGGTATGTCCTTTGAAAATCTTTTTTGAAGAAATGGTTTGTTTTAAAAATTAGGCTGCATTACATCGAGTGAGATTTTATAGTGTATTTTCGTATACCTTGGTCTATGAGAGGAAGGTTATGTAAATAATGTAAATTAGAAAACAAAAACGAACACGTTTGCTGTTTAAGGAAAGGTTAATCTGATCCGAAGTGTAAACAGCAAAGGAACACAAATAAACTTTCCTGTAAGGTTTCAGATACTGCAGTGTTGCTGTACTGTTTAGTCCACGTGAAACCGTATTGCTAGTGAAATGTTTTTACCATTTTTACTTATGCACCACGGTAGATCAGCTAATGATTGTTCCATTCTACTTGGCTAAACGACATCGCTAGAAAATG
Source organism: Lithobius niger (assembly GCA_023313725.1). Classification (NCBI taxonomy): domain Eukaryota; kingdom Metazoa; phylum Arthropoda; class Chilopoda; order Lithobiomorpha; family Lithobiidae; genus Lithobius; species Lithobius niger. The sequence goes on along the minus strand of JAHWFP010055351.1, from coordinate 3,998 downwards.
TTTACAAACTAATTGTAGTGTGCTTAGCACAGCTCTACGGGTAATTCAGGGTTTATGTTAGCATTTGTTTAATCTTAGGTCTACGCCTTGCGGCTGGCGTTTGCTGATTGGCATTGTTGCCTAATAACAATGTTTAAAACAATGTAAGACAATAAAACTGATTGTTCAGGGCCCCGTAACTACTGGTGGCACAACCAGTTGAAATTACTATTTCTATAAGTAAGGGGCACATCAGCGGAAGTATCTCTTTCGAATGAACTGATAACCAGCTTTCTGGACTAATGGAGAATATTGTATAAACTTGTCAAAAGTACGAGTCCAAACAAAACATGAAAATCACGATTCCAGCTCTGAAGTCCAGATCTCCGATGTGACAAATCAGAAATTAATAAAAGTTAGTATACACTTGTTGACCAAGTCCAACAAGCTTATATACTAAATTTGAGTGGAAAATACTGAAAACTGTGGAGAAATTAAGCATCGAAATTTCGGCTTTAACATGGGAGACCGAGGTCAAACCGTATAGTAAATACTACCGCCGCATTGTTACTAATAACCACAGAAACAGCGGCGTGCACAGGGAGGGGCAGGAGGGGCACTGCCCCTGCCCTTCTTAGAAAAAGTACACTTTTTGCCCTTTTTGCAAAATAAATCTACCCTATTTTGCATTTCTGCACCGAAAGCTGCAGCCAGGAGAAAGGGCGTAGAGGCCTAAAAAGGGCAAAAAGAAGGCCAGTAAAGGGGCGGAAAAGGGTAAAAAAGAGTAACAAGCTAAAAAAAAAAACACTACTGCACACACTACTGCTCAGAAATCTATTATCTTATGAGTGGCCTAGACTTCTAACCTCTATATGGTGGGAAATTCGTTGAAATCTACCACTCCTTGGAACTGGCTGGGTCTTATAACGTTATAGTCGTAGTCATTTAGTCTGATTGAGTGATGCGGGCAGAAAAATGTAGTTATGCACTTCCCATGAGAACTACAATTATTGAGGGGGGGGGGGGGCGCAGACAGAGGGTCTTTTCTATTATATTTTGCCAGTCTGTCATGTAAAGGCAAAACCTTGTAAGCCTGTCTTCTTTCACTTGGAGACTGGATGACATGACGTTGGTATCTCTTGGTCATTTGATTACAATGGCTGGTCGCGATGCCAAGAGCCAACTGCACAGATAGCGTATCGTTTCGAGTGCGATATGATACGGAGAGATAGTTGATGCACAACTGGGTTTGATGATAAATGCCATTAATGGCGAGTTGGCCTGTTTGTCTGTCTCTGTGGCAGATGTCTGTCATAGGTGGCGCTGGCTTCGAAGCTAAGAGGCCGATCAACTCGGTATGCAGTTGTTGCGTGTGGTTTTGTGCAAACGGGGCTGCTCACTAGCCATAAGCGCACCAGATCATCGGTGGTACTTGGAACTGTGTTAATACAGATGGTGGTGCATCCGATGGTGTTGATGGCATAGAACTAGTTGTGTTGAAGAGTGAAGGTGTTGTGCAAAGCTTGGTGTTTGCCTCAAGAGTTTGTTGTTGTTGTTGCTAACTACGGTACTGAAGCTGGTTAGTGTTTGTTGGCAGCTGAGAAAAACTGAACTTGGCAAAATGCCAGTTTCCCTTCCTAAGAATAAGGTAAATATTGTGGTGTGTTGATAAGCGATTGCAAGATGTTGATGGTGTTCTTCAGGTGGTCAAGCCTATGGGTTAGGACAAAATGTTGCCCGGTGTTATACAATTTTTGTTTGTGGTGCAAATTAAATATTATTGACAAGCAAAATTAAGTGACAGAACAGCGACGTGGTGGTCTGCGCAGAAATGCGATAAGTAAAAGAAAATAAATTGGGTTTGTGTTTCTGTGATGACTTAAAATGAGTGTAAAAAAAAAAAGAAGATTGAAACTTTGGTTGGTTGGCTGGCCAGAAATATTTTTAGCTACGTGCCAGTTTTTTACTACAGAATTTTGTCTGTTGTTTTTGGCACTTTTTGAGGAAGAATTGTGGGGAAAAATTAAAAATCTTCCTTTGCATAATTCTGTTCCCCTGGCCAAGTTACGAATTGGAAAACTGTACCAAAAGCTTGCAGATTTAAAGTCGTTTCGAATCTCCCACCAAAAATTGCTTGATTTCTTGTATTGTATTCGGTGATCCTATTAGTCCGATGATTTTATGACACTAAACTAATCTTTTTTTTTTTATCTTGGAGAAGTGAGGAAGACTCATTGAGGAGCCCAAATATTATAAACATGACTTAAATTATACATTTGAGTGATTATATTAATTCTCTTCAAATGTTATACATTGCATGCATGGTACAGTAAAAAGAAGCCTGCTTGTTTGGAACATTTGAAGTTGATAAGCAGGTTTAATTATCCGGTATATCCGGGTTTTTTTTTCAAGTGCCTTCCCCCCCTCCCCCCGAAATCTTTTTAGTTGTCAGATTTGACAACCATCATTTATGAGATGCAGTCGGTCTGAGCGGCGTCCATTTTGATAGCGAACCTACCCGTCTCAGCTCTACATAACATCGTGTTCTCTTGGCCCCTAAAAATATCACCCTCCTCCACTATTTTGACGTATCTCTTCCCCGACCCCCCACCCACCTGAAAACTTTGGTCCAGCACGATTTTGTTGACCATCGCGGTTTACATGAATAAACAAACACTCCCATGGTAACATTCAGGGGCTGCAGTGAAGACCAGTTTGCTATGATGGGGTTTGTTTATTTCTCCTCTTACTGCAGTTTCATAAGTATCTCGTCACTATAACATCCTTGAAAGCAAACGAAGTCATTATAAAAAAAAAAAAAAAAAACCAGGACCACATAAACTTGCTAACCATGCCAGTTGTTTTATACAGCTCTCTTATATTTTTTGGGGTTCGTTTTTTCAGGCAAACCCTGGTTCTGTGTGTTGTGTGCTTTGAATGTTGAAATTTCCAACAAATTTCTTTTGTGTTGGTACTCGGATCTTTCAATTGATGTCTGTATTTTATGTATTTACTTTTTATCTCCAGTTTACGCTTTTTACTTTTTTATTTTACATGCATGTACATTCCTTTCCCCCCGGTTCTGGGGATTCCCTTTTCTACACAAATATCGATTTCTACGGGTACCTCATGGTTCTACGCAGCTCTAACCTTGGTGGTATGGCAGTCTTGCCTTTGCCTTCGTCTGTTGCCTCCCTTCCCCTTCCCCTCTAACTTGTGATGGTGCATGCTGCATATTGTAACACTTACTTTTACGCTTTTTCATTTTAGTATAGGCTGGATGTCAGTGGCTTTGTAGTATTCCAGACCTGCAAATTTACAAAATTTATTTATTTAAAAAGCAAGGACTGTCCTAAATAAAAGGGGAAAAATGAACTTTTTAAAGCATCTTGCCTCTTAACCGTTCCAGGTATATTGAGCCATATGCCTGGAATGGTTAGGAGGCGAGATGCTTTAAAAAGCTCCATGCTTAAAAAGGCTCAATGCCCTCGTTGAGAGTATTTACCTGATTATGCACCACCACTGAATGAGTTGCGAATGTAATTGAAGAAATCTGAAGAACCTATCGGGGATAAATCTCTATTGTGTACATTAATCTTTATGCCGCTTTATATCGTTAACCTTGACAACTTGCTGTCCCGTAGGATGTGCCATATTTTCATGCAAAAGTTTAGTCGTATAACTCATGTTTGTTTCTTTGAAAACATTTCTTGGCACATTTCTACACTTTCTGTGACCAGCTAGGTGGCACCACAAGTACATTCTCTAGGCTTTCCACCCACTTTTAATACAGAAAAGATGTTTGCGTCGAAAGTAAATAGGTATAGGGGGATCCCTTCTAATCCGTAGTTGAATCCTTTACCCAATTTTGAACTAGTTTCTTTTGCATTCTCCCCCAAACAAAATTCATATATTTTAATAGGTGCATGACTGATTGTCCTTCCAAGAAATGCTGTAAACCATTCGTTTCTGGCTAGTAACATTCCTGAGAGACGAAAATTCGATTTTCAGGATTGTTA
>JAHWFP010055350.1:0-46007 GCA_023313725.1 Lithobius niger | reverse complement strand
GGGTAGGTTAAACTATCAATTAATTCGGCTTGTAGGAGTTAAAAAGTAAGTTGTCGTCCTGATCTTAAGCGAGTTTCCTTCGTTACGTTTAGTAACGGATGATGGATTCCTCTAATGGCCCAAGTACAGGCCTCATTTTCAGTAAGTTGGTAATCAGTAGCAGTGATTTCAGCCATTAAAGCTCAAACTCGATTAATGTAATTTGCCACATTTCCGTTATTGGTCATTTTGATTGTCATTAGCTCACCCAGTTTCTTCATCTGTTGAAAGGGGTAAACTCTTGCATAGTCGGTATTCAGCTGGTCCGATATCTGTTTGGCTGTTTGACAGGCCTGAAAATGTACGATAATCGTAGGTGCAACAGTGCGCTTTAACTTTAATTTGCATTCAGCATTTTTTTTGTACCCAATCGGCGACTTCGTGAGGTGTTGCATTATCCAGATCCGGTCCACTTTTTCTCTTCTGCTGAGCAGTGGAAGAGGGTCTTCCAAATCTTGTATGTCTCAAAGCCAGTTAGTATTGGTATTCCCTTATAGTGTTGTTGGTATAGGGATGCACTCCTGTGTCCCCTCAACTGTCCTTTATGTTTTATCATGCACGATTGCTGTGCCATAGATGGTAGGTCAGGTTTTGGACGGAGGAGTAAAAGGGTCCGGATGTGTTTTGCTCTCCTTCATCTTGGAAGAAGCGGTCGAGTTAGGCCGGTGGGTACTGCTTGCCTGTTTCTCTGTTTAGCTTTCGTTGATTGCATGTTGTATCAAGTTTCGTTTGTGCTTAATTCGTACTGCCCGGTGCTGGAGTGCTTGTTTTCTCTCAGTTCTTTGGAAAGGGGTGGTTTGCTATCGTATGAAACGAGGAGAATGGTGCTGTCACTTTGCTAACTAAGGATGGGTATTGTCTGTCTCAATGTAATCTCAATAATGGGCACTTTTTTACGGTACCAGAATACTGCCAGAAGATGGATTCTTTCTGCCACTATGCAATTAGAAAATGGGGTTTTTATGTCCTGCTACCAGAAAATGTCAGATATGTTAGCATCCGACATACTCGTCTTAGCTGTCTCCATCAGATGGGGCGCAGGAGGGTAGAGCGTGGTACGATTTCCACGGCTTCGTACCATCTACGGGAGGTGGATCTTTTATATGGAGTGTAAAAAGGAGGATCTTGATGGCGAAAAATGTTGAACGCCTAAGAAGTCTGTGATCTACCCAATTTCTTTTACGTGGTAGGATGGTGGACCAGTTGAGTGAAAGGAAAAGTTTTATCGTGCCTATTCACTTATGTTCATGGTGTATCTATTGCCTATCTATCTATTGTACAATTGTATCTATTGTATCTATTGTATCTATCAATTGTACAATTGTACAATTGTATCTATTGTTCATGGTTGTTGACCTGTGTAGAGCAAGTTCTGAGTATCAGAGCTGGAAGCTCAACATGGCAGTTTTTAGGTAACTATTTTGTAAGCCTTTTTCTCTATCGTTTTTAATTGTCGTTGAGAGCTACGAAAAAGCAAGACGTCCACTCAGCAAGAGGAGTCAAAGGCAAAGAGAGAGTAACAATGAGAAGGCAATAACAGAAGTGACAACAATGAGGTAGGGCGGTCTTGTCAGTGTTACCATTCAAATAAAAGGTAGTTCACAACAATACAAGAGGAGACATTATTTAAGGTTGGGCTTGGTTCAGGCAACAGAGTTAAACAAACAGCCACAGTGTTAACATGCTATTGAGGTATTGTTTGCTTCGTTACAAATAGTTACAACCTCACTTAAATTATATTGCCCTCGGCCGAGGTTATTTTCTGTTTTTTACACTAATTTAGGAGGTTTTTACATAACTTGTTATTGGTAAGTATTATAATATTTACAACTTGTGTCGTACTGGTAAGTTACAGGTGTAAAATACTCTTCATTAATCTGCTGATTTTCTGTGGACTGAGCAACACTTAAATTGGTGGAAAGGAAGCCAAGGTAGTGGTATGAGATCACACTGTTGGGTTTAGTAGTGTTTATTTTTGGTTTCCATTTATTAGCAAGCATCTCGTTGGGTTTTTATTCATGTTTCTTAGAGGAATCTTAGCGATCAGCGTGATATCGTGACAATAACTACTGCATTACCTATTGTTGGAAGAATCGATTTTGCAGTAAGTATTGTTGCAATGGAAATCATCGCAAAGAAAATGGCCCAAAACAAAAGAAAAAAAAGGAAAATGAAAACTTGGTACAAATTTATTGGACACAAAACGTGGCCAAAGGTAAAAATTAGTTATACCCATGGTTTGCAACAATGCCTCAGAGAATATGGGATTTACACCTCCTCAGATGTCAACAGAAACGTTGCCTTCTGCTCGTAATCTGTTGGCATCCTTGGAGGTGTAAATCGCGTATTCTCCTCGGCATTGAAGCAACCCATCGGTATAACCCATACATACTGGGAGTCAGAACAGCAACACCACGCTCACCTCTAGAAATTTCTAGTAATTGTAGTTATACAAGAACTAGTTTAAATATTTATACACATAAAAGAACTAGAAAATCTACCACGAATAAACCACTATACTGTACAGCAACCTACTCTTCAATTAAAGTAAAGTTTTTAAATTTATTTCTTAGTTGTTAAATTCAGTGAACATGAAGCCTTATTCTTCATCTGTGAAGGAAAAAATAAAATCATTGATCCAAGAAGTAAACTGGATCTCAAAAACTCAAAACATAACAAAATTAATACCTAACCAATTCCTTTAACCTATCCAATTCAATTAATTGTCTTACTTGGGTCTCTACTGCTCGAGTTAAGCATCTTAAGGGCTTACCATCAAGAAATAAATTACAGGAAAATTTAGCAGTACTACGGTTGTTTACTAGACTCAATGTCTGCTTTTAAGTACGGCTGAACACGGAGATGAATAAGGTACTACACTGGTATGGGCGAAATTACTTTGTACTCTACTTCGGAGTCAGATGCAATATGCACAGCTTAAAACAGTAGCAATTGTTGTCTTACGTGGCCTTAAGGAGGCTGGTGGAACAGAAAAAGGAATTAATTGCTGAACAAGCAGATCCACCACAGGGGAGTGTTAAAAACCAGGGTATTTGATTGGTGATTAATTTGTTGATCATTGTCAAATGTGTTTTACCCTGTGATTTGACTGCCTCAGCACGCCTCTTCTGTTCTATGTGTCATAGCCATACACGGATACTGGACGACCTAATAGCGTAAACCTTGGAGATCATAAATTATTTTGCCGAATAGCCAAGTTATGGTCTTCCATTTGAAAATATTGACGTTAAACAGTTTTGCCGTGTCAAGTTGATTTGGAAGCACCTTGTAGTTAATGTTAGATATCAGCAAGTCAAACTGAACTCGAATATATCGAGGTAAAAATTATTTCCTTGGGGTTTCATCAGTAGTTGTACGTTGATTCGAGTGTACTATCATAAGGAAGTTATTTAGTGCAACAGTAAGTGAACTTCAGGCAGCATGCTGAGTTTTTAAAGCTGTTTTAAACCCCTTTACGAAATTTTCGACTTGGAATTTGGTAACCAGAAATCATGGGATGGTTTAATGTGCCAGATGGCATACTTGTAGGAAACTTTTATGCGGCCTGAGTTTTACTGTGTGATACCAACATTTTAAAGTAACCAACCCTAGCAAGTAATTCTTGTAACAATAATCTGAGTTGACATAAATTTTCTTCGTATGAAAATCTTAGTAGATAGTTCTAAACACTATCAATTACTGATAATTCCTTTAAGCCATAAATTGATTCCTCAAAATCAATACGGATACAGTTACAACATTTAGTTGGGTATTCCCAAGAATGCTACAGTCTACATGTGCTACTAGCCTTTGTTGTTTGACATTGCACGTAAGCTTTAACTGGAGATCTAAACATTTATCTAAACTAGCTGGACCAGTGCATGCTGCACGATGATTGAATTTTCCATACTTAGCTTTTCCTGGTGTTTTGTTGTACTGGTGCTGTCAATTCTCCCCCCTCACTTGCAAACCTCTGCCCGCGAACAGCCCCTCATCCCACTGCACCTCTCCCAGACTCCCCCACTGTGGGGTCTGTACCTCCCCGGCATCCCAAGTGTTTGATCGTTGGTTTTAATGTATTCCCCCCACATTAGCCTCCCCCTCAGAGAATCTGTATCCCTCTTCCCCCGTAATGTGATTTCTGTCCATCCTACTCTTGTTTCCCCTTTTTCCCCCTTTCTCATCTCTCCCTGGCCGGAAAAGTCTGGACATTCCCAAGGATATTTTGGCATAGCCCGGAAAAATCATAATGAAGGTTGAGTGAAGTCTAAAAAAATCCAATCACTGAGAAAGCCAGTTTTTAGTATGCAAGTAAGTCCACTCTTCAACGAAACTGAAAACGTCGACAATGCCACATTCCAAAACAAAAGGGAGCACATTGGGGTTATAATTGTTGCAATTTTCATTGTTGTTCATTGCTATGGTGTCTAGCAATGAGCAAGAAAACGTTATGGTAAGAAATACGCCGAGTGCGGGTTGTTTGGCTGTTGGTGATCCAGTTGATAGTGTTGGTGAAGGACGGGAATCTTTTGTGGAAGAGTAGAGGCAATTACCAGATTGGGAATATGTAAAGAGGCTTTATAGTGGACGGTTGAGTAAGCTGAATTTGGACTTGTCGGTAGTGTTTTTGTGTAGCGCGGAGGGGAGGCCGTACCTTAGAGACCATTTCGCGCCAGTATTACTGCAGGTGGTGGATTTGAAGGAGGTGGTAGCGATCGGACCACTGAGACTGAACAATGTGTACCAAGTGACATTTAAATCGAAGATAGCAAAGCAAAGAGTGCTTGATGCAAAGTTGGTGTCAATGAATGGTCATCGTTGCAAGGTTTTCGATCCGTGTGAGAAACTAGTTAGATGCAAGGTATTTTGGTTGCCATTTGAGATGAGTGATAAACTGGTCAAGTCGACGTTTAATTGTTACAGAATTGTGGATGAAGTTTCACGAGATAAGTCCTGTGTCGGCCCATTTAGCCACTGTTTTTCCAATGTGCGTCGTGTGGTTCTGCGGCTGAAAGAATCAGTGAGTGTGGACGATGTGCCTGAGGTGGTTATTGTATGTGGTGTGCAAGCGCTGGTATCGATTCCTAATAGACCACCTAAATGCCTAAGATGTGGGATCCCCGGACACGTTCGAAAATTTTGTGTGAAGGTTAGGTGTGGTGAGTGCAATATTTTTCATGAGGGCCCTTGTGCGGCCAAAACTTTTGCTTCAGTCATGAAAGGGGCCTTCTCTACAAGGGGTCCGAATGATGAACACTAGGTTGGATTGGAAGTTGAAGAAGAACAAGTGATGACAACTGCAATGGAAGGGTCAGAAGACCTTGACAATGAGGTTACAGTGGAATGGGTAAGAGAAAGCCAGTAGTGTATGAACGATTCTGCAAGTGGAGTCCCATTGCCGTCTGTGTCTGTGGATGTAGCTAGTGGATCAAGTGCAAGTGTTGTACGTGAGCTGACGAGTGTAAGCAGTGGACGTTAGCATAGTGATCACTGCTATGTAGCGCCGGTAGTAGCAGTGATGGTGAGAGAGAGTGGGGTGAGAGCTAGTGAGGATCAGAGTGTGAGGAAAGTGGGTGGAAAAAGCAAACTACGCCGTTCTCCGTCATCTAATATAAAGCATGTTGCCGTTGATCTGTCCAATAAGTTCTCAGTTTTAGAGGCGTTGTCGCAGGATGAGAACTCAGTGGAGTGATCAGAGCATATTTCTCCAGTGACCATGAGACTACCACATAAGATTTGTTTTTGGAATGTGAGAGAGGTTAAAGGCAAGGTAGAAGCTATAGAAGATTTGTCGTCATCTTGTGATATTCTCGGTTTGGCAGAGACAAAGCTAGGGGCGGGGGATAATTGGCTATTACAAAACTGGTCGCTTTATCGTGAAGATGATGAGAACAGTGGTAGTGGTGGGGTGTTGGTGGCAGTAAAGGACAGTGTTCCCCATTTTTGGTTGCCATGCATGAAGTGTGTGGGAGTTACTGCAGTGGTGTTGAGAGTGGGTGTCAGTGGAGGGTGGATGTGTCATTGGTTGTTTTCTATTCGTCCACTGTGTTTCGAAAGGACAACTGGAATCAGTGGCTGAAGAATGTGCCTGCACCTGTATTGTTATGTGGGGATATGAATGCTCATCATGCTTTCTGGGACATGAATGCCAGGCAAAATCTAAAGGGCAGCATAATTGTGGACTCACTGTTGTTGTGTAACCTAGGTATACTGAACGAAGGCACCCCTACGTTTTCGAGGTGGCATGGGGGTGCGTATCAAGAATCGGTTCTGGACCTGGTCTTGTGTTCTAATCAACTTCTGGCGAACCTTAGGTTACAGATATCAGATGACAACCGTGGTAGTGACCACTTGCCGATCTTAGTTTGTGATAGGTCTTCTGCTAGGTACCAAAGGTCCTGTTGGGGTGGGCCTCCTCACATACCATGTGTTTTACCGACGTTTGCTAGTGTGTGTCCTCTCGATCGAGAATATGCTGAATTGGTGTCTTCGGTGGGAGCAGGACTTAGGGGCTGTAAGCTACAACATCTAGTGCACAATAGTGGAAATCCAGTATGGTGGTCAGTGAGCTGTCGGAAGGCCGTCTGCAAACCACGTCAGTGCTACCGCCGATTTACGAGGTACCGCTCAGAAGAAATGTGGCTTCAGTTCCTGGTGGCAGTGAAGGAGGCTAGAATGACTCTCAGAGCAGCAAAGCGAAATTATTGGAAAACCTTGAGTGGAAGTCTTTCGAGATTTACGCCGATATCTGATGCATGCAAGTTGGTGGCAGGGGCAGAACGTGCCAGAACACCAACTTGGATGTATAGTCTTGACGGTTCTACAGTGTTGACAGGTGAAGAGTTGGTTAATGAGATCCAGGAATGTTTTGCAGAAGTGTACTCGGGAAGTTGCCCGTCAGTAACAGTCGATGTAGATACACCAGACGATATGATGGCAGATGAGTTCAGTATGATTGAGTATGAGGCAGCCTTATCTGTCTGCTGAGAGGGAGCGCCAGGATTAGATGGTATCCGGTATTCGAGTTTAAAGCGTTTGAATCCAGGGCAGGCCGCAGCGTTGTTGGTCTGGTTCAACAAGGTGTGGAAGATGGGCCTGGTGCCCACAAGTTGGAACGTAACGATTTTAGTTCCAACAGCGAAGAGTGGAAAAGACAAGCATCGTATAGTGTCATATCGCCCAATCGCTCTTCTCTTGTGCCTGAGAAAGGTGTTTGAGAGGATGCTTACCAAAAGGTTGGTTTGGCATCTGGAGTCCCGTTCAGCGTTCCATTGCAAGCAGTTTGGCTTCCGCCGTTTTGGGAGCGCACAAGATGCAGTTATGCTATTAGAATCAGGGGTACGAGAACCCTGGAGAATCAATAGTGTTATGGTGGCTGTCTGCTTTGATATTAGAGCGGCATACGGTAGGGTTGCGTTAGATTTTGTGTGGTTGGAGTTGGTCAGGGGAGGGGTTTGTAAGAAAATGATGACTATGTTGCAAGCTCTGTTGAGCAGTCGTTCTTTCGTTACTCGAATAGGGCCCCTATTCTCTAAAGTACAGTCCACAACTCGTGGTCTGCCGCAGGGTAGTTGTATTAGTCCGGTGTTATTTGCATTTCTTCTAAACGGTCTGTTAAGGGTCTTAACTCCTTTGGCAAATGTGGCTACATTTGCAGATGACCTGGTGGTTTGGCTAGTAGGTCCCGATGTAGTTTCGATTCAAGAGGCACTGCAGCATGTGATCGTTGTTATTGAGTCATGGTTAGCCTCGCGTGGACTGGATCTGTCGGTGGGCAAATTACAGATTATAGTTTTTAGTCGTCACATAGATTACTCTGTGTCCCTTGGTCAGGTGGTAAATAGTGTGTCAGAGGTCTGCTATTTAGGGGTGTGGTTGGACTCAAAATTGTCTTGGGGCAGAGAGGTTAACGAGGTGCGTCGTAGGGTTTGACAGCGGTCCAGTATTTTGGCTCGGTTGAGTCATTCGAGTTGTGGCCTAGGCAACGCAATGCTGAGGAAAATATACGTCTCGTTTATTCAGTCCTTTTTGGATTATTGCCTTCCTTTCCTCCCAAAAGGGAAAGTTTTGCAAGTTCAGTGTGAGGTGAATTGTTGCATGTGGCTGATTACTGGTGCACTGTGTTTTTCGCCAATCTCTGCATTGCAAGTCGAGGCAGGGGTGATGCCATTGAGGTGTAGGATTGTAGCGCTACAGTTAGGCATAGTAATGCGTAATTTGGGGAGGGGTGTAAGAGATGTTGTCCGGGATTTGTTGGAGGACTACATGTGGCTGGCGAGTAGTAAATTGAGGGGGCTGGGTTCGGCAGGGAGGCAGTTTTTGTCTACAGGTGTTCTACGTTAGCTGGGGTGCCGGTTTGTTATTCCTGGTCGCCTATTCCACCATGGCATTTAGGTGAGGTTGCACAGTCCCTTGATTTAGAGGTAGTTAAAGGAGGTACACATGTTGAAGCCTTAGAGGTGTACTGTGATGCTTCCTTCCTCGGCTCTTGTGAAGGAGGGGTGGGAGTGTGGATTCCTGATCTGAAGAGACTGGTTAGTTACTCGCTGTTGTTTATCCCTTCAGCAATGGCTGCAGAGTTGATTGCTATCGTGGTAGCTTTGGGTTTGTGTGATGAGCTCCCAGTTGAGTGGCGTGCTGTGCGCACAGATTCTAAATCGGCACTGTCGTTTGCAGCTATTAGATTTTTCCGCAGGCTAGATTTTTCTAATCTAGTGGTACTGGAGGTGTGTATGCTACTGTTTCATTTGAGACAAGCAGGGAAGAGTGTGTCTGTTTCATGGGTGCCAGGTCATGCTGGGGTGGTGGGGAATGAAATGGCTGATATCTTATCGAAGGATTATCGTAGAGTGGAATGTTCATCGATCCAGTACCTGAGTAGTCCGAAAGATTTGTCGTTGCTGATTGAGAGGAGTGCGCTGAGTAACTGGGAGGATGAATGGTTTGAGGCAGGGAGCGGTTCTTGGTACTTTAACATTCATCCATCCATGTCATACCCAGCGGAATTGGATCTCTTGCCACGTAAAGCAGCAGTGATTTTGTCCAGGCTCCGGTTGGGTCACGTCCTCCTGAATTACCTGCTAGCAAGGTGGGATGGAGCAGTTCAGTGTGGCTGGGCCAGTTTCCACGGAGTACTTATGCTCTATTGTCAGTGGCCCCACATGGGGGTATGCAGAATGTGCAGTGTTTGAAGGCAGTGACAGGTTTCTACAAAGCTACAGGTCGGTTTGCCTAGAGCCTTTACAGCTTCTATGTATTAGTGTATTAGTGTAGTAGTGGAGTAGATGTTTTAGTAACGGTGTGTGTAGTTGTACTGGGACTGGTAGTCAATGTTGGCTAGAGCTCCGTAATAAATAAATCAATTAATCGTAGCAACAGTCGCGCACGCAATGATTGTTGCAGCTTACTTTGAAACAATTCAGCTCAGCTCTGAAACCCTGCATCTGCGAAACAAATAAGCTATTTTATCGTTAAAAGCTCAAAAAAATTATGAACGTAGCTTAGTTGGTTTAAAACTATCCGGGTCTAGCTGAAATAAGCTCAGGATTAAGAAGAATTATCAGTTTTGTGGGAGCCCAGCTCTAATACCTACTATATTGCGAAAGCAAATCATAAAAAAACTTGCATTTAGGACATAGTGGAATTGTTTAAATGAGAGCTTGGCCTGTTCACATGTTTGGTGGCCTAAATTGGATTAGGATTTGGAACACCAAGAAAATAGCTGCCAACAAGATAGTGAAGAAAGTAGACAATTATCAAAAATTGTGTGCTCCTGGCCTAATGCTTGAAGGGACAGGCTGCACGCAGAATTGTGCGGTTCTGTGGAAGGTAAAAAGTATTTGGAAATAATATGTGCATTCTCTAAATGGCCGCAAACGTATTGTATGAACTCTGCTACTAAAGAGAGCACCCTTAAAGTGATACGTAATTTGTTTGTTAGCGCAGGGTTACTATGTGAGCTCGTGACAGACAATGGCGCTCAATGGATCGAGTTCAGGATTGTCGACATTTATGAAGCACAGTAGTATTGAGAGTTTAACTGGAGCCCCATACAATCCTTCTACCAATGGATTAGCGGAATATCTGGTTAGAAAGTTTAAAAGATAATTAAAAGCCAAAATAAAAATTGGTGCCACGCACAAGTGCTGGCCAGACTCCTGCTTGCATATCGCATAACACCACATTCTACGAACGGCGAAGTGCAATGTGTTTTCTTAAAAGGTAGAGCACTTTGCTCTGCTCTGGATCTGTTAAAACGAAATTTACAGGGTTCTGTTGAAAAGCAAGAGTTCACACAAATAAAGCCTTATCTCAATAAAACCAGAAAACCAATGTTTCTACCTGGAAGTATTGTTGGGGCAAGAGACTGCTAATCACGTGCTAAACACCCTTGGCGAAAATGTGCTCTAATGTCCAACTGGAAATCACAGGATTTACACTGTCGTGCCGTGTGGTTGTCATTTAGAACAATGGCACCAATGCTACTCGCCGCTAAAGTTGGCTATTCTCTCACTAAGACCTGCTAAGAAGAATCCGAGATCACAAGAGTCGGAGCTTGTGGTCCCGGCCAGTAACCAGCGAAATGTTCCTCTTTAATCTTATAACAGTGCTCTAGCACATGATTAAAGGAATTTTTTCTAGGAATGTTTAGGAGTGAGCTATCCAGCCAGGATGCCAGCAACCCCAGACGTCCAAAGGAAACACTGCAATGGGTCTTACAAGCCTAAGTTCATGCCCCTGAATTCATCAGTAGCAGGGTCTCCACGGGTCTTGCAATCTTCACATCAATCACCTGTGATGGGTGCTACCCCTTCAGTCATGGATGCATCATGTTGTCCTGCTGTAGTGGGAGGCACAGGATGTTCTCCCATAGAAGAATGCACAGCCTGTTCTCGTTCTGTAGTGGGAGGCAGAGCATGTTCTCCTGTAGTGGGAGGGCCCACAAAATATTCAAAATGAAGACGACGTCCAGTTCGCCTACAATTAAAATAGAAACTAACGAACACGTTAAGATTTCAACTATGTCCAAGCAGATTAGAAGACCATACACGTGCCTGGATTTATAGGCTGGCCACTCAGGAAAGATTTTGGAATTTTTTTATTATTAAAAAAAAAAATTTTCCAAAAATTCTTTTCTGAAAATTGTAAATAGAGTTAATAGTTTCGTAAATAGCATTTTTTCGAGAAACATATTTGAAATTTAAAACAATTAAAATTTCTTGGAAGACTGTTATATATAAAAACACTGTCGAAATAATACTATTAAGAACCAGAAACAACTTCTGTCACGCGAAAATATGGTGTATAGTGAACCAATCGTTTTTTAAGGAGGGGAGACTAGTGTCTTCACTTCCCCACAGATGATGCTACCATTTGGGTAGTAGTGTGTTGCTCGTTTGCTGCCAGCTCAATAAAACAGTGTTCCAACTGACCTTCAAGGTCAGTCAACAGAAACCTTACATCCGAGTCACTTCATCCTATTTAGTAAAGTACAGCAGTTTACAACAAGTAATGATAATCCTTGAATTATTTATTTACATTTATTTAATCTAGTATTATTACATAGGCTAATGAAATCTAAATATATTGAGTATTCCAAAGGTATATTTAATTTAGTTACGGCGACATATCTAAATTTATTAAATAATCTGAAATTTATGTCGACCAACTTGAACAATAATTAATAGTTTAAGCTATGGTATTAAGTGCTGTACAAATTTAAGAATATACTTTTAAGCTACCTTGAGGGTGTAATTTTATTATTATTCACGCTAATTTTAGTGTTCAAATTGTCTATTTTCAATGGCTGTTACGTGTTTTGAAACTTTCGACGTTTGTCAATAACCGGTCAATGTAAATTAAGACAATGAAAAAGTTTTTCATATCTTTAAATTCTTGTTTTATTTCTTTCATTTCTCTTCTCATATCTTTTTATTTCTTTCAGAAATTTTTTTCCATTTCAGTAATAAGTTTTCTAATTTCATTCATGTTTTTTCCTGAGATTGACTCCTCTTTTCCCTTACTATATGAAGCTTTTCGTTTTCTGCATCTTAAACAACACCATGTTGCCTGCTTTTTCATTCCCATTGCTTTCCATGTTACACTACTTACATTTGCACAATCGAAGTGATATTTTCCTTTACAACCTCCATTGCATGTTACGAAATCGCTTTGGTTTGTCAGCTTCTCCTCACATTCTTGGCACCTCGACATTTTATGATTTTTTTAGCTTTTTTCTTCATGTTCCCTTGACAATTCCCTACTTTTCACTTTTCTTTTTTGCTCATTATGGCGATGTATCATACAGCTTCCGTACTTTTCTGGACGCATCCACATCTCGATTCACTGATCGAAGCACAAAAAACTTGATTCTCAGTTAGATACGGTGTAAATCAACCCCCCAGTTTTTTCAGTACTTAATACTGACCTCTTAGATATAGAAATACCACATCAATCCACCTCCAGTAGTCCGTTATTCTTCTGATTTTCACAAATTATTGCAGGTCGCATCACGCACGGATTCCAATCAATTAGCCTCCAATCAGGGCCCAAATAATAATAATAATAATAATAATAATAATTTATTGCTTCACATTGCTCGAAGTTTCAATGAAACTTGTATGAGCTACAATAAAACATACATGAAATTTAATAATTTAACA
Source organism: Lithobius niger (assembly GCA_023313725.1). NCBI lineage: Eukaryota > Metazoa > Arthropoda > Chilopoda > Lithobiomorpha > Lithobiidae > Lithobius > Lithobius niger. The sequence continues at coordinate 33,306 of JAHWFP010055350.1, read as the reverse complement.
CATTAGTACAAAAATAAAAAAAACGCGTGAAAGAAACGGCTCATATATTTTTACATATTACACATATTTTTAACATGAATATACAAATATTTACAATGTTACATAGCCATAATCATTACTAAGGTACTAAAAGTTCTATTTTTTTAGTATTGATATTGTTTTGTTAGTTCTGTTTTTAATTTTATTTTTAAGGCTCCTTAATTTTGGTAGTTCAGCATTGTTGGGTTTAGTTTATTGAAAATCTTTGGTATATAATATTGTTTGTTCCTCGTTCCGTAAGCATTTCTCTACTCAGGTGTTTTAAATCTCTGTGTTGTTTCCCTTAGTCGTATTCCTTTATTTTTATCAAAAGTTTTATGTGTATTTATATAATAATTTTTAAAGATAATCACATAATCACGTAATTCTGTTTTTTTTAAGAATATTATGTTTTATGTATAATTCATTTATTCTTTCTCCTTCCTTTCCAAACAACACTTTTATTATTTTGTTTTGTACTCGTTGTAATCTAAGTAATACATGATCGCTAGCAAAGCCCCATAGCGTAGCAGACTTTTAATCCATGCGTCATTTAAAATTTTTTTTATATTTCTTGTTTAACAGAAATTTAACATTATGTAATTGTGGTATCAATTTCCTTAATTTATTTATAAACGTAATATTATGCTGTTTAAAATTCCATTCAGAATCAACGTCCATTCGTAAATATTTTGTTGTTTTTTAAATTTCTAATACCTTACATGTTATCTTACAGTAATGTTCATTTCTATTTCCTTTCATTAATTGACAGTTTTCAGAATGACTAATTATATTTTTTTATATTCATCTTTCATTTTCGGTACTGTTATATCTAACTGTACTCTTTTCCCCTCACTTATCCATCAGATATCAATTTAACATATCAATGTCAGTTTGTAAATTCCTTATCATATCTTAATAGTTATAATTTATTGAAATCATTATTGTATCATCAGCAAACATAAAAATGAATGTTTTATTTACGCTGTTAGGGATGTCGTTAACATAAATTAAAAATAGCAATGGCCCTAATACTGATCCTTGTGGAACTCCATATTTTATCTCTGTAAATTCACATATCCATTACCTATTTTAACTTTAGCTTTCCTGTTTTCTAAATAACTTTTAATTAAATTAAGAATTTTTCCTCTTAGTCCAATATTTTCACATTTTCTAAGTAATATTTGCTGATCAAAGTTGTCGAATGCTTCTTGAAGATCAATTAAGATCGTACCAATGCATTTCCTTTCATTTACCTTTGTTATTATTTCATTTATTTCTATGAGTAGATCTGTCGTACCTTTATTTTTTGTATAACCGTATTGTATTATGTTTAATAATTTAAATTTTTCAAGAAAGTCCCTTATTATGTTTGAAAAGTTTTTTTCTATTATTTTATCAATGATTGATAAAAGAGAGATTGGTCTATATTAATTTTTTCTCCCTTTTTATATATTGGTCTGAGTACTTGTATTTTTAATTGATCTGGCCACACTTTTTTATCTATCATAATATTAATTAGCTTACATACAAATTTTGCAGTATTTTCCTTTGATTGTTTGAAATTAGATGTATTAAAGCCGTCAATTCCCGTAGCACTTGTATTTTTCAATTCACTTATAATCTGAATAACTTCCGATTTTGTTGGATAGTGTACATAGAATGTTTTATCATTTGTCTTTATTTTCTTTTGTTTATTTTTTATATAACTTAATTTGTAATGATTACCATTTTTGTAGTTGTTGTTTTTCTCCTCAAACACTTTTTTAAGATCTGGAACTTGTTTTGAAAAGTTTTCATTAAAGTCATTCCTTAGTGTTTGCAAGTTTATTCCTTCGAAGGTTTTAATAATACTTTTATCAATATGTTCTTTATTCAGTTACTTACCATTTATTTCTTTAATAATGTCCCACATACTTTTGTTTTTATTTTCAGCTTCCTCAATTTTTGTTTTATAATATTTTTGCTTACATTTTTTAATTTCTTGCGTAACTTTTGATTTTATTTCTCGATATTGTTTTAAAGTTTTATTCTCTGTGTCATGTTCCTGTGATTGTATTAGTTGCCATAGTTTATCTTTCTTATTTATTAAGAATAGCAATTCATCTGTGACCCAATCTTTTCTTTTCTGGTTCTTTGTTTTGTTTATTTTGTTATTTTTTCATTTGTTAAAATTCTTTTTATTCTTTTTATTATTTGCAAAAATATTCTGTATTATGTTGTGGATTTTATTGTACATTTGGTTTGCACACTGTATCTCATTTAATTCCTCCCAGTTATGTGTTTGTAAGCATTTTATTATTTTTTATGATTATATTCTACAAAGGAATCTTCTGATGACCGTTCTTTTTTTTTGGTATTTTAATATTTTTTATTTTCAGTATTTTCGGTATTTATTTTTACCAATAAAATACATATATGTACAATATACACTGTAATGCTCGAAGCTATTAATTAAAATAGCTTGTGTGAGAACAAATATACATCTTGTTGAAATTAAAATTTAAGTGTAATTTATCATATTTATTAAAAGGTTTGAATTTTAAGATTTTTTTTTCATATTTTAGACTTCAAATTTCAGAATTCAACACTTCGCAATGGGTTTATTTTCTTGTAAGTTTAACTTTTAATTTCCGTTTTAATTCATTAATATTCTGGTAATTCATCATATTTCTTGGTAATTTATTAAAAATATTTACTTTTTACTTTTTATTTCTTTTCCCATATACATTATTCCATTTTGGTACTGTGTATATTGGCTTATTCATTCTGATATTATCTATTTCAGTAAATCTGCTATTTTTATACATATTTGAGCCATAATTATTTGCTATTACTATGTAATCTCTCAGTTCTGTAATTCTAAGTATATTATTAGTCTTGTATAATTCTATTGCTTTTATTCCTTCCTGTTTTTTAAACAACACTTTGACCATTTTATTTAGTGTCCTTTGCATTCTTTCTATTAAATAGTCTGATGTAAAACCATACAATTCAATACCATACCGTATGATACTTCCTATCCATGCTTCATATAATATTTTTTTATTTTTAGTGTCTAATATATTCTTTAATAGATGAATTTTTGGTAGTATTTGTCTTATTTTTGTTATGACTTGAATTATGTGCCCTTTGAAATTCCAATTTGAATCTATTTCCATTCCCAAATATCTTGCACTGGTCTTTTTTTCCAAATTTATGCACTCTTTAATACACTTTTTATTTTCATGATTTAATTCTAAATTTGTGCAATTTCCATAGTGTTTAATAACTCGTAATCCTTCACTTTTCTTCATTTTAGGGACTGTGATATCCATGTGTATAGTTTTTTCATTGCTAATAAATAATTCATTTACAATAAACCAGTCATTCAGTTTATTAAAGTCATATTGTAGGTTTTCAATCATGTTTTCATAATTATTGTTTATTGAAATCATTATGGTATCATCTGCAAACAGTAACAATTGTGTTTTTTTAATATTTTCTGAAATATCATTTGTATATATTAGGTATAGCAGTGGTCCCAAAACCGATCCTTGAGGTACTCCAAATTTAGTGTTGTTAAGACTACTGCTTTTTCCACATATAAGAACTTGTGTTTTCCTATTATCTAAATAACTCTTGATTAAATTGTATATTTTTCCTCTCAGTCCCATTTTTTGGCATTTACTTAAGAGAATTTTTTTATCGAAAGTATCAAACGCTTTCTGCAAATCCACTAAAATCATGCCTACATATTTTCCATCATTTAATGCTGTTGTGATAATTTCGTTTATTTCTATTAATAAATTCGTTGTACTCTTATTTTTTGTGTATCCGTATTGTGATTTTGACAAAATGTTTGCTTTTTCTAGAAAGTTTCTTATTTTATTTGCAAAAAATTTTTCTAATATTTTATCTATTATAGATAGTAAAGCTATTGGTCTGTAGTTATTCAAGTTTACTTTATTTCCCTTTTTATAAATCGGTCTTATTATTTGTACTTTTAGCATGTCTGGTCATATTTCTTTTTCAATCATTGTATTTATCAATTTGCATATTGCTTTTGCTGTGTTATGTTTAGATTGTTTTATATGTTCTGTTTGTATTTTATCTAGTCCTGTTGCTTTTGTATTTTTTAGTTCATTTATTATATTTATTATTTCAACCTCATTTGCATCTTCAATATACATTGTATTTTTAACTGCCTTTAAGTATTTCTTTCTCTTGTTTTTTATCTTTCTACAGTAGGAACCTTTTATATATTCTTCATGTTCATTTTTAAAACTTTCTTTTAAATTTGGCACTTGACTACAGAAACTATTATTAAAATCATTTGATAATTTAACAAAATCCATGTCTTTAAATGTTTTTGCTAGCCCTTCATCAATGTTCTCTTTTTTCTTTTTACTTGCTACATCATTTATAACTTCCCAAATTGATTTATTGTTAAGTTGCAAATTTCTTAATTTCTCCTTATAATAATTTTGTTTACATTCTTTGATTTTTGAGTTTATTTCCTTTTTCTCTCTCTTGTATCTGTTTATCGTCTCTTCGTCTATGTCTTGTGATTTCCTTATTTTGTTCCACAATTTATTTTTATTATCTATTCTTTCAACTAAATCATGTGTTATCCATTCTTTTCTCTTTTTTTCAGCACTCTTATGAAGCTTAGGTTTTACCTTTGATTTATTGTTTGAGTAAATATTATGTATTTTACTAACTATTTCTTCATATATTTCATTCGGACATTCCTTTGTATCTAGCATATTCCAATTTATTTCATTCATTTCTTTTATAATATTTTTATGTTTGTAAATATATAAATCATCTTCATTCTTCATTATATCTTTATCTGTACTATTATTTTTGTAAGAGTTCCACATCCAACACATTGTGCAGTAATGATCTGCAATTTTTTCTGTTAAAACACCTCCTCTAGTTTCTCCAGTATCATTCTTAATATAAATATGATCAATACAAGATCTTTGGATGTAGTTTATACCATTTTTCCTTATTATTTCTTCTCTAGTTGGTGATTCAATTTTTTTTTCAAATCCTAACTTTGCTAGTGTGTCTTCATATTTATCTATTAGGTTCTGTTCATATTTATCTTCTGTATCCTCTCTATCATTTAAAATATCTATATTAAAATCTCCTATTAATATTTGATATATTGCACTTTCTTTATTGTTTTTAATAATGTTTTTCATATTTTTTATAAATTCCTTTTTATTTGAACTTGGTTTTTTATAAACTGCTATTACTCTAATTCTATCTGCATTATTATTTTTCTTCAATTCAATTTCAAGTATGTTATTATCTACACAACTTTTGTCTGTGTCCTCTATGTGAAAGTCTTCCTTAATTAAGATCATAATTCCTCCACCTCTTTTTGTTGTTTCTCTTGTAATACTTTTTTGTATGTACCCATCTAACTTATACAATTCTGTTTCAGTTTTTTTTATATTAATCTCTGTAAGTATTATAATATCCCAGTTGATCATACTATCTTGGATTATTTGTTGCATCAAATTCCAATTCTTAAGCTTCTTATGTTGACATGTAGTATTTTAACACTTTCACAACCACCAGTCTCCTCTTGTATTCCTTTCACAATTTGATTTCTGTTTTCAAAAATTCGATTATTGAATTTCTTGTGTTGGTTTTAGCTTCAACAAATCAGCTTCTTCACGTATGGTTATTACTTCTTCTGCTTGTTCATTTTTCCTTACCATTATTTTTCCATTTCTGAACCACACGTATTTGTAATCATTTTCTTTTGCTGTGTTCTTCGTCATCCAAAACAAATTCTTATTATATGGCGTCATATTCTCATTTAGATATATTCGTTTTCTGTTTCCATTTCTAAACATATTGTCATTTGTAACTACACGCTTCCTTTGCTGTAGCCAACTGTCTCTACTGTCTCTGTTCTTGAACTGTATAATCAGTGTGCTTGGTTTGTTTTTGTCCCTGTTCGGTATTCTGTGGGCTGCATCTATTTGATCATCTTGGAAGCCACCGACGTTGAAATTTTTTGCTAGATTTCTTATCACTTCTTTGGTATTCTCCTCCTGCAGCCAGTCTAATTGGTTTATTTCAAGATTTCTGTTGCGGTTATATTGCTGGTTTTCCTTTAACTCACGTTTCATTGTTGATAATGTTCCTTCCATTTCTTTATTTTTCAAGTCTCTATTCTCAAGTAATTGGATTTTTCCCTCTATCTCTTCCATTCGCCCTTTGAGTTCTTTATTTTTCTCTTTCAAATCTTCGTGTTCTTTGTATAAAAATTCTAGAGATTTAATCACACTTTCTAATTTTTCATTTGTTTCTATTAACTTGTCCAGTTTGTCTTCCATTCTGATCATCCTTGTTGCTAGTCCAACTTCATTATATTCTTCTGTCCTTGTTTTATCTTCTATTTGTTGTTTCCTACTTTCTTCATTTGCAGCTGTTTTTGCATGTTCAAGTTTATCTTCCTCCTCCTCGTCATTAGTCAAATCTTCATCATTCATTTTTTTTGCAGTGTCTTTTTCTGATAAAGTTCTTGGTTTTCTACATTTGGCACATTTCCATTCTTTTTTCTTTTCTTCACTCTTTGCCTTCCACGTTTTTTGCTGCACTCCTGCACAATTATAATGATATTTTGAGTTACAATTGCCACATTTCACACAGTCACCTTGATTTCCTAATCTTTCCTCACAATCACCACATTTGGACATGTTTTCTCGTTATTTAAGTACTTTTCAGTTCATTGACAATATTATCAAGTATTCGAATGGTTTAATTCCATTGTGGGTTCTTTTCCAGCCAAAAAGTTCGATTTCAGTTTACTTAGTTTTAATCCGGTTCAATTTTGTTTAAACTTTTCTTACACTTTTTGCACTTTTTACACTTTTTGCTTTTTCAAACGTATTTTCAAACGCACTTCGTTTCTTGGGTCCAAATTTTTCTACAACACCATCTTGGTCAATTTGCCTCAGTTATTTTCACTTAATTTAAGCACTTCTTATTGTTTTTGGCTCACCAAACTTGCTGTATATGTCCTTGGTATCCTTATATTGACGACTTACTGGTTACTTGAGATGTCCTCCTTCTTTTTCTTTCATTTCTTTATGATTTTCCATGAGCGTTATTCTGTTTGCAACCCAAGGCAGCCATGTTGAATAATAATAATAATAATAATAATAATAATAATATTAATAATTTATTGCAAATAAAACAAATGGTCTGAGAAGGTTAATAGTATTACCGCCTATTTTCAGGCAGTCAAGTAAAAATACAAGATCGCAGACTGTGAGGCCAGAGTCAATTCATAAACCATGAAAATTCATACAAAAAAGAACGCACAAAAAAATCATAATTTTAAGTATAACCACACCTTAGACACTCGTTCAGGTGAACACCTCTCAGTCTGTTCTTAAAGCTAGAAAGGGTTGCGGACGTAAACACCTATTAGAGAGCCCATACCAAACCTTAACCACACGATTGAAGAAAAAATGTTTCGACAATCGTGCTTGAGTGGTAAAACAACCAATTTAAAAGCATGTCCTCTCGTTCTCACAGTATGTCTAACAAATATGCTGGACTCCACATTACAAATCCCGTGAAACAGAGCGTAAGTCAAGGCTAAGTCGCTTCTAAGCTTGCGCAGCTCAAATGAGTCAGCGTTTAGATTTTTTAATGCTCGCAATAAGTCTTATGCTCTAATCCAAGTAAATACTTGGTAACGCGCAGCTGCACCGACTGGATGTGATCAATGTCCTTAATCAAATGTGGTGACCAAACCGCACTTGCATATTCCAGAATTGGTCTTACAAACATGCAAAATGCCCAAAAAAGCACTGTACGGTTCCTAGAGATAAATGTCCATCTGATCATAGCGGATCTTTGTCTTGCAACTTTGACAATATGATCACAGTGAGAGGGGCTTTTAAGTCGCTCGAGAACCAGACTCCCAGATCCGTAGTGACCCTCAGATGTTCTAGGGGATCACCATTCAATACATAATCGAAAAGTCTATTCTTTGGACCAATTGAACAAATTTTACATTTAGACGTGGAGACAGTTAACTGCCACTCAGTAGACCTTGCCTCCAAGGAGCCTAAGCTTGTTACAAGTTCATCGTGGTCAGGCGGTTCAGCAATTATACGATATAATTTTAGATCATCAGCAAATTTCGGCATTTTAACATTAAAAAACTCTATTTCAAATCATGATGTTTAATAAAAATAGCAGTGGTCCCACTATAGAACCCTGAGGCACCCCATTTGTCACCTTTGTATCTCGAGATATTACAGAGCGGATTCAGACTTACTGTAATCTATCACGTAAGAAATTAGATATGCATTGCAGGGCTCTACTCCTATTCCGTACCCAGTCAACTTTAAACACAACTTAACATGTGAAACTTATTCGAATGCCTTCGCAAAATGAATCATGATAGTGTTTATAGGTAGGTGCACCAGTCTGCAATCCCAGGGTCCAATCATCCAAGCATTGTAACAACTAGAGGGTCGTTGACCAGCCAGCAGTAAAGCCAAACTGGTTATTATCCAGTATCGTGCTCTTTTAGATAATTTCTAAATTGATTACAAATTATTTGCTCTAAAATTTTACAAGGTAAACAACTAAACATGTTAGAGAGATTAGTCTGTAATTTGATGGGATTGCCGTAGTACGCTTACTAGCCTTTTACCAACAATCCGAAAGTTTGCCAGAAATAATTGATGCCTCAAGAATTCTGAAGAGAGAAAAAAGCAATTCAAGTGCAAACATAAAAAAAATCTCTGAAAAGCCATCCGGGTTAATTGTACGGTTGTTTTTAAAAGAAGCAAGAATATCAATAATGGTTTAAGAAGAGAAAGTAACAGTGTCAAATTTTTTAATCCGACTGATATGGAAACTGTGGCAAAACATTATTATCAGTTGCAAAAGTCGCTGGAGAAGATGTCATTTAGGATGTTAGCTTTATCTAAATTGTTTGTAAGCAGCCCCTCATCAGAATGAAGTGGTGGCACGCTTCGTGACCACAAGTTTTTTGCTTAATTAGTTTAAACAAACCAGAAGGATTATCCTCAGATATAACTTTTAATTCAGAATTAAGAGCATGATTTCTCACTGTATGTGCTGTCCCTTTGCTGCAGTTGTTGTATAAAACCTTCGAGGCATATTTTTTTGAGATTTTGTACTTCCTCCAAAGTCTCTTTTTTAAAATTAACTTCCTAATGGAGGACAGGTATCTGGTTTGAGTTTGAAGTTTGGGGCCTGGTTTGAGTTTGGAGCATTGCTTAATGTCGTCGGATAAGAGTCTATGAAAAATATTCCACAGGTCCATCACATCGACATAATTTGTTGAAGTGTGCAGACCTATGAATGGCTGCTAATATTTCATGCAACATTTCAAAATTTGCTAAACATAGCTGAGCATTCGATAAAAGTTTCATGTGCTATCCACAGTGCAATGCGACAATTTGCCATGTTATGGTCTTTTTGACCATGTATGTTATTTTTGAAATGCTGCAGAACATCAACGTCAAATACCAATTGATCACCATCGACCAAGACCAACTCCAAAATTGTATCACCCCGAGTTGTTGCAGCGACCAATTGAATAACACCAAGCTTAATAACGCAATAAAAAATGTGCATTTAGTGGCAGCTTCAAATTTGGAATACATCCAATCGATACGAGACATGTTGAAGTCTACCACAACAATGTTATGCAATTTCACAGAGAAATAGGACCAGATAAAGACCTACCAAGTCAGACCATGTCAAAAACCATGTTATAACTCCCATGTGCTAACAGAAGACAGACGTCACACATTTTAGATACTAGATTCCTAGCATTATTCAGAAAAAACTGAGAGACATTGGCTCCGAAGTATGTCCGAAAGGTTTCTCAATTGTTGTGCAATCGGTTGTCCACATCCAGGAAAAACATGGGGATGAACATCGACGACAAATTAGTTTTAGTGATTAAAAATACAATTACCAAAACCACCCAGAGCTGGTGTGTTTAGTAAGGATTTTAGAATAACTCTCTTACCACATAGAGACAGGTGGATACCATCGCTAGCAACACACCATTTGTCAGAATCTTATCCGACACATTTACGAAAGTAAGATTTTGTAGGTTGCAGAGGTTGCACAGTAAATCGTTCCATGGCTGTAACAGGTAACTTGGATAAACCCAGTTTTTGTTTTGCTTGCAATGTTTTGGAAAGAGGCCCAGAATGATCACTTTAGCTAGAGGTTTACATTCTTGTACGACCGCAATCAATTCAATTATGTGTCCAATAATTTCTACATGAAAGTCAACACCAATGTTGTTGGCACTTACACACAGAATCAACACTGGCTTCTCATGTGCAGTACTCAGGATTTCAGGAATGTGCTTAGCAACCTGTTCCATCTTCTGGCCCGGAAAGCTACACGTCATCGAGCCAAACCGCCAGGAAAGACGTAGTTTACGTACATGTGAATCACCAATTATCAGGTACGAATTAGGAGGATGCACAGTACGAGCGGAATTGCTTGTTTCCACGACTGAATTTGATGGCATGCCCCAGTGTGGTATTCTCCTGCGGTTTTGTCCTCTAAATCGTACTCTTCGTGTTTGTGGCTGTGACGTCAGCATGGGTATGACCAGTACCTGCACTCAGTGTTCGATTAATCATTTATTTGTGTTGCACATACTATGTTGTTTGCTTGTTATGTATATTTTACTTTAGTAGTTATTTTATTATTTCGTTGCTTAAATGCAATATTTTATAATGAACTGTTAACTTCTAATCTATAAACTCATATTTCCTAACAAGATCAAATTGTAATGTGCAAATCATCGCTTGCTTTTTATACGCTCGCCTGTTATTGTGTGGACAGACTTCACGACCTGGCTTCCATGGGAAGGTCGTCACTATGGATTTATGAAACTAGTGGGTAGATGTTTTGGCTTGGCTTTGGTGGATGTTATTCCTGACGTCACGCGGCTTCTTTGTGCCGACGTGGTAATGGAAAGACGCTGTCTTCGATGGTCTTCTATGCTGTGGAAGAAGAACGTCGCCGCTACTGGGTCCCGCAAGTCACGTCTACCGCCTGTCTTCCCGTTACATTCGTCTAGTGTTCTGCAAAGCTAAAGATTCGACTAAACCCTGATCAGGTAAAATCTTTTGATTCCATTATAATCTTTAGCCTAGCTGTGATATTTTCGTAACGAAGATAGGGAACCATTTTCCGAGTTTAGGTCAGGAAAGCGATTTTCATATTAGCTTTCATAAAGCCATGGTTGTTATTCATCATAATAGTGTGCTCTGCTAGTGTAGTAAAGCCCAGTGTTTTAATTTCCAAACTGCGTCATGTAGACCACAAGGAAGTTCTAACTAGGTTTGATGCTCCTTGTATAAAATTTCTAATCCCAGGAATTTGTCTTGTTTGTAGAGAGGGACTTTGGGTTTCCCCGAAGATTCACTAACCGAGTTCAACTTGACGAAGTGTTAACCTTTAGCTGCATGTGTTTATTCATGGGACTTGTGCCAGCCATCGACTTCTAATCGTCACAGAGCATTCGCCATGATTGTTTACGATTTATTGAAGATCGTACCCCAAGCTTTAGCTCGCTTGTGTAAAATGACGGTCATTATGAATCGTTTTCCCGTACAGCACGACTTGTGACGTAATTGTATTTTACTAATAAATATGTGGGAAATATGTGTTCAAAATATGTGGGAAACACCCGTAAATACGTTGTTGCAAGTCGGTTTGTTGTTCGAGGTTTAAAGTTACTAGTGAGCCTACCCTTTACCCTGAACCCTGGCTTTCCTCTCCAACCCCCCCCCCCCTCCAGACACTGCCAACAGCCATAACCTACCCTACCCATATTACCAACTCCCCTTAATTTCCCCTCAAGGGTTGGGAGAATGGGGGCTAGTCAAAGCAAAAAAGAAAAAGACAACCTAGGGGTTTTGTTCCCTCTGAAATTTGGGATTTAGAAAGGTTTCAGTATGGTTTCGAGAAAAATTTTGGCGATTTTTCGAAATGTGTCTTGGTTTGAAACATAAATACGCTGGTTGTGTGGTCTCAAAAGAAAAAAAAAGTTCGTGTAAGTTGGTAATCATGTTTGGTTAAACGTAAAGCTCGTACGCAACGTATTTGTGTTTTTTTCCAGGTGTGCTCGTTACGTAGGTTGGTGTTTGTTGAATTAGTGAACTTTCGCTTAATGTTGACAGTAACAGTGTGATTTTTTCTTTTCAGGCTCTGACACAAGTAGGTGTGTTTAGAGACTATAATTACGTAAGGGATCCCCTGATTTTTTATCTTTAACTTTTAAAAATTTACAGGATTACGTGATTTTGTGGATAATAAACAACAGAGTACGTTTCTCGTCAATTGTGTACCTGTTGCAAGGTCCCATATACCCTTTGTTATTATAAACTTTTTTCTCTCTTGTAGTATTGCACTGTTCTGTTGTATTGTTGAAATTTTTTGCCTACTAATTTTTTTCCCGGGTAAATTTGGTGTTTGCAAATGGTAAAGGAGGAAAGGGGAAGAGACGAGAGGGTGCTAGTTTCGGGATTTGCATCATCTTTGGTTTTGCTGTGATTTTCTGTACGTAAAATTACGAAGCATAGTGAATTTGAGTAGACGGCGTTTTTTCTTTTTTTCCTTCTTTGCAATTACTAATCTTGTGCTTTTGCTTGTTTTTTGCGGTTTCATCATGGATGTACCTCGGTCGATTTAAACCTATGTGACCCATGGCCGCAGAGGGAAATACAGGCCGCAGAGGGAATTTTAGGTAGGCGTGATTTTTCTAATGTTACTATTAGAAGGCCTAGGCGTACTGACGATATGAGTACCCTGCGCCTGAATGAAACCATAGAGAGCTGGGATCGTTTGGGTTTAACGATGATTTTGACATGATTCGTGCGGGAGTAAATTTGGCAAGGGTGTCACACGGTGCAAATTTAACGAAACCCACTCCCCCTCAGTTGGGAAATCAAAGTACTCAGGATTTTTCTCATGAAATTCAACACCCTCCCTCGTATTCTCAGCCATCTAATAAATTACCACCACTTCAATCACATAGACATGATGAAGAACTTGCTATGGGTGTTGATTTTGCTAACTGCGTAGATTCCTGTTTGGGTAAAGGTTTGGGTCTACCGGACGTGATACGGATTTCTCAGCAAGGGAAATAGCATCTAAGCAGGTGTTTACAGGTAATCAAGGTGGAGCTAATTTAACGGTGCCATCATGTGGGGAAAATACGGGTATTGATCAATTTATGGTGCAAAGACAGGAGTTTGAGAAGCTTATTGAGTACAAAACTTTGTGGCAAAATCATTTAAAAACGAAGCAAGGTTACACAAATCAGATTCGTGATATGCCAAAGAGTTGGGTGCCAAGAGTCCAGTTAACGAAATTTTCGGGTAGTGATGAGGGGCATTCTGCCACTGATTTTTTGCGTGTGTGTTTAGTGGTCATGCAGACACTGTCAATGCCTTCGACGTGTTTTTAAGAACACGGATTCCAACGCACTTGACTGGGATTGCTTTGCATTGGTGGGAGGAGGAGGGTTTTTCGGTCGATAGGTCTCAGTTTGAGTTGGGATTACGAAGACTGTTTTCTAACAAAGCCCATAAGGAAAGTTTAGTAGACAGAATTTTTTTTCGTACTCACAAAATGGAAGAACCGGTTGAGGCGATTTGTAACGACATTCGCCGTTGGAATGACCGTCTTGATGTGCCTGTGAGAGAAATCGACTTATTAAGCGTGGCTCTAGCTCATTTGGCTACCTCACTCAGAGCTATGTTGTCAACACACCATTTTTAATCGGTAGCGCATTTGCAAGATGTTGCATCGAGAGCTCAGAGAAGGTAACTATGAACGAGTCAAGAGGGTCAGATAACGTTAATTATTTTTTTCGCAGCCTAGGCAAAACATTTCTAGTAGTGTCAGTGGTCGGCATGATGTAGCTCAGATTCAGACTTCACCGCCCGTGAAATCCCCCCTACCCCAAATTGGTGGCAACAACTCAGTCTGGCTCAACAGGTGACCCACCCACGCTTGATAGTGGTAATGGGAGGAGAGAGAGATTAATTTGCTGGCGATGTAAGAAAGAAGGGCATGTTTCTAGAATGTGTCGTGCACCGGCTCCAGTGGCGCCATCTACAAGCAACGGTATGGGAAACTAATTACCCCGTCTGTGGAAAGTATGACTGCAGATGATCGGGAAAAACGCACAGTAATTTAGGGTCCAATTTGCAACCTTTAATTGGTTTAAAACAACTAGTACCAAAAAAGTCTTTGCAATCGCCTCTACAGCAATTTGGGATATTGGCAGTGTTTATTCTTTAGTTGAAGAGAATTTTTTGTGGTCGATTGATAAGAAAATGACGATTAAGCCTTTACCAGTATTGTTGGTTGCTGCTAATGGCGATTTAGTTCATATCACAGGGTGCATTTCACTGCAAGTCACTTCACCAGGCAAAGTGGTTCAGCATTCTTTTATAGTGTGTCAAAACTTGCCACAGCGCTTTATTTTGGTTACGGATTTAATGGAGAATGCCAAAGTATGTAAATTCTTAGAGAGTTTGACACAAGATCCGTTGTGTAATTTTGTTGACACTAAGGCTAGATGGCAACCCATTATTGATAAGGCGAAGGTTTCTGTGGACATGAGATCGAACTTGCAGGAGATTTTCATGAAACATTCTTGTATTTTTCGTGAGGAATTAGGAAGCGCAGGTCTGCCGAAATGCATATTGAGACAACGCATAACAGACAAATTTCCACTCGTCCTTTTCCGGTAAATCCAGTAAAATGACGTGAGTTGCACAAAGCGATTGACAAGTTCCTTAGAGAGGGTCGGATCGAGCCGTCAAATAGTCAACATTCAAGCCCTTGTTTTCTCAAATGGAAACCGGGTGGTTGTTATTGATTTTTGGTGGATTTTGGAGCGGTCAACAATGCAATAGTTCCGGATTCATATGCACTCCCGTCGATCGATCTAATTCTGGCACAATTGGGCACTCCAAAATCTATAACCACCATAGATTTAAAGTCGACCTATCACCATATACCTCTTTATGAAGTTTCTCGTAAACTCACGGCTTTCAGCATTCCTGGGGCTTCTTACCATGGGAAGTATGTTATGTTCGGCCTCAGAAATGCTAATAAGGTGTTCCAACGTATGGTAGATGAACTTATGAAAAACGGCAGGTTTATAGGCCTATTTTGTACCAGGACGATTTACTGGTGGTCTCTGATACCAAAATTGAGCATGCAGAGAAGCTTGATTTTGTTCTAGGAAGATTAGCTTATGCTAATTTAACTGTTAATATCGATAAGTTCAATCTTTGTTGTTCAGAGGCACGTGTATGGCCTTTATTTTGTCCGAGCATGGTACCTTATCTGACCCCAAGAAAATAGAGACGATTGCAAGGATTCCATCACCATCAAAGCTAAAGGAGTTGAGATTGTTTCTTGGAGTTACAGGTTTTTTTCGACGTTATGTTTGTGGGTATTCAAAATTGCACTTCCATTACTCGAATTGCTGAAGACCACAAAGAAATGGCACTGGAGTGGGGAAAGTGAACATGCTTTCCAGACTTTGAAACTGAAATTGATTTCAGCACCAATCTTGGCTCAACCAGATTTTAATATTCCATTTGTAATTCGCTGCGACAGCAGTAATTTTTCTCTGGGGGCAGTCCTACTTCAGGAGAGTGAGAATGGTCCTCGTGTTGTATGCTATGCAAGCCGAGCATTACGAGAGGGGGGAAACTAAGATTCAGCTGTAGAACGTGAGGCTTTGGAAATTTTGTGGTCGGTAGAGCTCTTCCGCCCATATGTTGAAAGCACTAAGTTCACTGTAATTACTGACCATAAATCACTTAAGTGGCTTAAATCTGCTAAAGACCCAACTGGTCGTTTTTCACAATGGGCGCTTCGTTTATCTTGTTTTGATTTTGACATTAAATACAGGGCTGGTGCGTCTAATGTTGTGGCTAACTGTCTTTCTCGGCAGACCTTATTACTTTCAACTGGTGATTTAGACGATGACGACCTTAAACGAATTCTTGATGCTCAAAAAACTGACGAGATTTTGAATCTTGTTTATAAGTATATTGTTAATGGTGCCAAGTTTCCTCCTGGACTTCTAGTGAAACAAGCTAGAAGGGCTTCTAATGGTGCTGTAGTGAAAAATGGTTTGGTGGGGAGGTTGTTCAGCAACAAGCTCAGGGAATCTAAGTTTAGAGTATTAATTCCAGTCACTGAGCATGCTATGCTCATTGTTCATGCCCATTACAACCGTGCTTTGGCTCATCATGGAATCACTATAACTGTCTTGTTTTTACAGCAGTTTTGCACGTGGTTTGTGATGGTGCGCGATATTGCGTCTTACATACACAAGTGTCACACATGTCAGGTAGTTAAGAATGACCATACGGGATGTATGGGAGCCATGGGAGTTTTCCCTATTCCACAGACACCAGGTGATGTATACTGCCTGGACCTTTCCGGTCCGTTCACGAACAGCAAGTGCTATCTTTTGGTTGTAATGGATACTTTAACGAAATTCCCTGAGGTTTTTGCATTACGTGACGCGAAAGCAACCACTGTTGCTGAAGTGTTGGTACGTGAGGTCTTCTGCAGGTACAGCAGCTGCCCAAAATTAGTAAGCGATAATAGCAAATCCTTCTTAAATTCTATACTCCGTGCTTTGACAAAGATTTTCAACATCAAGCAGAAATTTTTGTTATTTTATGCACCTCAAGGTAACCATAGTGAACGTTTACTAGGGACCATTAAATCGTTGGTGAGAGCTAGATTTGGTAAAAATCAAAAGTGGGATGTCGATCTTAATTTGATTGCCATGGGTCTCAGGGCTGTTGACTCGTCTGCTACAGGATTTTCGCCTGCCCTACTTCATCACGGTCGGGAGTTAAGAATTCCAGGTCAGTTTGATATTATTTTACACACTGATCTTGATAATAAAGCTTCTTCGTGGGCCACTCAACTGTCTAATCGCCTACAGAGCGCGATCACGTTAGCTCGTGATGCACTTATGGAACAGAAGAAGAAGAAGCATCGTGCCGATGATGATGTAAACAGAAAACCTCTGTGTTTTCAGGTGGGTTGGGAGGTTCTAGCTAAAGCTCATTTTAAAAGCTGGAAGGTAAAAAACTTTATGGCTAAGCTGGCTTTACGTTGAAGAGGGCCTTACATTGTTTATGAAGTTGTGACACCTCCCACTTACCGTCTTGAAGACCCTGTGACTAATAAGCAGCTTAAGGAGACCTACCACATGGTGCAACTTTAGGCCTATATTCAGTATTTTTTTGTTGCTATAAGGAGGAGGCGGGGAATTCACTTTTTCTGCAGCTGTTTGGATTGTAGGTGTTTGTGATCATTGTGTGTGCGCTCAACAGGGGGCTCCGTTTTAATTTGTTCCGAGGCGGAAAACATGTTTTTGTTAGTCCTTGTTGCTTGTGAGTTTAATAGGAAGCTCCGTTTTAACTCTGTTCCGTGAGGAAACATGTGTTAGTTCAAGTTAATTGTTTACTCGTAGATAGAGTACGATTTTAACTTGTTGCGAGGGGAAAACCACGTTTTGTCTCTTTGTTATTCGGGTGCGCGAATAAGGGAACAGTTTTATTGTTGGTATGGAATAAAATGTTGTTCCTTGTTATGAATAAATGGGGTTTGTTCTATCTCAGTGTTTTTTTGTTGTCATTAAATGTGGACCGATGTGGGTGTGGTGATGATGGTGAATAGTCCATAAGCTGTAGGGAAGTGCATAAAACTAGCTTTTTCATGCCCTATGTGGTTGGTTTTCTCTTGAATGCCTCTTGTTTGATATCTTTACCGCGATGCAATCTCTCCGCCTTTGGTTTTGTAGGGAAATGGTGACGCGTCAGGTTTAAGTGGTCAGGAATTTGGGCTTGTTGGTGTTGAAACATGCGTTTGGTAACGAATTTAGTTTTATTTTGTTTGGTTTCTTGATCATTAAATCAATTAATTTTTTTGGTGTTATTTAATTACTAATAAACCCTGTTTGTGTTTTTTTTCCTATCTTCAATATTTTGTAAGCAAGCTGGTTAAGCATTAAAAAAATGTTTGGAATGCTGGGAAATGGATCTCCTGTAGTGCACTGTTGGATCCTTATGCATTTCTAAGGCTAAGCAATGAAAATTGACATTGGCTTTTGATTTTTCTTTATCTTGATACAATTATTGAGATGAAATGTGGTTTTTTCCCTTGTTTTTGAGGAAGAGGGATTATAATTTTTTCTTCGCACACTTTTTTCGATTTCTGAAAAAAACCTAAATTCTGGGAAAGAAGTTGCTTGTGTGAGTTTTGTACGTGGAAGTGGCTTTATCAGCAGTGTGGTCTGGAGTTCTTTTCCTCATTCTGTTAATGCAGAAGCTGATAAGCCTTATTGATAAGCTTAACTGGTTAAGTCCAATTACAAAAAGAGAAAAATAAACATATTGGTGGAAGGAAGTGATAGCTGTAGATTTAAAAAAAATTTCTTTTCCCCCGTAAGCAAAAGAAGAAAAAAGAATATAAAACTTCCAAGATTCATTTGTCCTTTGCTATATTAATTAATTGTTTACTTAATTTTTTTTCGGTGGAATTTTGGAAGTTACAGTGTTTTCTCCCCCTTAGAAGAAAAACAGGATTTTTTTAGATAAAAAGTTTTCTTTACCTTGACCATCCTTAAGGCTCTCACTGTTTTGTGCTCTCAAACGCAAAGTGAGGGCATTTGTTAAAAGAGGAGGGGGCTTCTGTGGTATCCATCTGCGGTTTTGTGCTCTAAATCGTATCCTTCGTGTTTCTGGCTGTGATGTCAGCATGGGTGGTATGATCAGTAGCTGCACTCATGATGACACCTTGTATCCTCCAGAGTTTGATTAATCATTTATTTGTGTTGCACATACTATGTTGTTTGCTTGTTATGTATATTCTACTTTAGTAGTTATTTTATTAATTCATTGCTTAAATGCAATATTTTTTAATGATGTGTTAACTTCTATTCTTTAAAGTCATATTTCTTAATCACGATCAAATTCTGATACGGAAATCATCCCTTGCTTTTTATACGCTCGCCCGTTATTGAGTGGAGAGACTTCACGACCTGGCTTCCATGGAAAGGACGTCATTATGGATTTACGAAACTACTGGGTGGATGTTTTTGGCTTGGCTATGGTTGATGTTATTCCTGACGTCACGCTGCTTCTTTGTGCTGACGTGGTATTGGAAAGACGTTGTCTTCAACAGTCTTCTATGCTGTGAGAGAAGAACGTCGCCATTACTTGTTCCCGCAAGTCACGCCTTCCTCCTGTCTTCCTGTTACACTCGTGCTAAAGATTCGACTAAACCCTGATCGGGTAAAGACTTTCGATTTCATTATAATCTTTAGCCTAGCTGTGATATTTTCGTAACGAAGACAGGGAACTATTTTCCGAGTTAAGGTCAGGGAAGCAATTTTCATACAGCGTGGGATGCAAATAAATTGTGCTGTGGCTTTCGTAAAGCCATGGTTGTTATTCATCATACTAGTGTTCTCTGCTAGTGTAATAAAGCCCATTGCTTTAAATTCTGAAGTGCGCCTTGTAGACCACAAGGTAGTTCTAACTAGGTTTGATGCACCTTGTATAAAATTTCTAATCCCAGGCTTTGTGTTGTTTGTAGAGAGGGACTTTGGGTTTCAAGAAGATTCACTAACCGAGTTTAACTTGACGAAGTGTTACCCTTTTCTGCGTGAATTTATTCATGGGACTTGTGTTAGCCATCGACTTCTAATCGTCACAAAGCTTTCGTAGTGATTGTTTACGAGTTATTGAAGCTTCGTACCCCAAGCTTTAGCTTGCTTGTATAAAATGTCATTCATTCTGTATCGTTTTCCCGTACACGACTTGTGACGTAATTGTACTTTACTAATAATTATGTTCAAAATATGTGGGAAACACCCATAAATATGTTGTTGCGAGTCGGTTTGTAGTTCGAGGTTAAACGGTACTAGTGAGCCCACCCTTTACCCTGAACCCAGACCTTCCTCTCCACCCCCCCCCAGACACTGCCAACAGCCATAACCTGACCTACCCTTATTACCAACCCCCCTTAATTTCCCCTAAAGTGTTGGGACACCAGCTTTGCAACAGGGTTAAATTGATCTAGCAGAAGCACAACCGCAATGCTTTGACTTTTTATGAACAGTAATGCCGGGATGAATAGCACCACCCAACAACTCATTTCGAAAGGGCCGCTGTTCCAGTGATTTTCCAACGGAGGCACTGCAGACTCAACACGACTTGAGATGAGATTCAGATTTCCATCAGCAGTACTTGAAAGAACAGTTCTGATTTGCACAACACGAGAGCTATTAACACTATTCCCTTTTAAGGATTTAAATTTTTTTTTTGTAGCAGGAGGAGTTGTTTATTTTTTGTAAACAATGTGTTGTTTATTGTCTGCGAACATGCACAATTTGCAAGGTGTGCTACATTTTTTATGTGGTAGGGCATCATAGATCGTAGAATTTGTATTTGAAACAAGTGTGCCGGACGGAAGGAACCCAGGCTGTCTCGCACGCAAGTCACACAATGGTTATGCTGCGTTATTATCAAATGTTTCCAACCATCTGTCTAAGGATACATTTGCACTCATCACACGCATTTCATAACTTTACACGTTGATACCTTGTAACCGGTGTTGTTTGAACACATGTTGTGCCAGACACCTGCTATTTGTTAGGTTTATCTCCAGTCTAGCCACCCCAGTTGAGGAACTCTCAATTCTCAAAGAGAAGCAGGAGCCCAAAATTTCTGCTAATTATAGCTGGGAGTGAGTTTAGGAGTAACGCGATAACATGAACTTGGGAGTTGTTCAACGTGATATATATTTTTAAGTAGTTTAGTAAAAATATACTTTTTAAAGCGGCTTGTTAAATTTATTAGGCTAGTAAATTGGAATTCCGGTTAGGAAAGCAGAATTGTTTTAAATTCAGTTATCATCTAAACTATTAAAAACTTGCTCTCGGCTTATATATATAGAAATAGGAAGGCTAAAAAAGTGAGAAAGGGGTCGGAAGAAAGAAAATTAAACCGGATTTCGTTTAGGCGTATTTTCGTAGATCTAGGCAACAGTTTTGCTCTCGAAAAAAACCGAAAAAACCGAAAATTAGTTCAATAAATATGGATGCAAATCTATTTGCGTTGCCTTTTGGACTTATATGTCAGACTGCCTGAGCGGGGAATCTTGCCCAGGACCTTTGAAATCAAAGACCAAGGTCCTACCACTGAGCCAGACTGACACGGCCAAAAGGAAATGTCCATAGGCAGCATTTAACACGCACACATATACATGAAACACACTTTTCCAATCACCACTGGAGGGACGCTTGATTGCGCGCCACACACCAGTGAAATCGAAAGGAACACACAAGAAAGCGTGAAATAATAGTTTAAACGGGACGGAAAGCCAATGGGCTCTAGACTGACACGGCCGAACAGTCGTCCCATCAGCGAGTCTAAACCATGTGGCTAGTCTAAACTATTATTAATAAACAAAAACGTATCGTTAAAAGTTAAAAGTAAGGGTCTAAAAGTTAATACCTGTAAGGAGCACGGACAAGCTTTGACTGTAAGGCTCTAGGTGTCAGATTTGGCCAGTAAGACGCTGCTAAGCATTATAGCCTTACTACACGGTTTTTGAGGAACAGCTGTCCGAGATCGTCCTATAAAGACCCATGTGATGATCCAATGATAGTGGGGGTGTGGGTTTCCTACTTTGCTTTAGGTTGACATTTTTTTTCGGTTTGGTAACATGGCAGCAATTCCAAGCAAGACAACCTGCTACAAGCGTTAGCGTGTACACCCATTCTGTCTGAGTTACTAAGTCATTAATAAATAGACATAAATCGCTGGAAATAATATTAAGGAAAATTGGAAATTAGCCAATAGCGAAAATCGTACACCACAAATAACGTAGTTCAGTAAGCCACCTTTGTGCACTTACGTTTCATCGGAGTGTAACGGAGAGATTAAGGCGCTATGCAAGTGATCTGGGGGAGAAATGGGTAGCCGGTTCGAATCCGGGTAATGCACTCTGATTTAACGTAAGTGCATAAAGGTGGTTTACTGAACTACGTCATTTGTAGTGTATGATTTTCGCAGTTGGCTAATTTCAATTTTCCTTACTAAGTCAGTAGCATGATCACCGGGTAGTAAGGGTCTAATGCTTAGCAGCGTCTTACTGGCTAAATCTGACACCTAGAGCCTTACAGTCAAAGCTTGTCCGTGTTCCTTACAGGTTTTAACTTTTAGACCCTTACTTTTAACTTTTAACGATACGTTTTTGTTTATTAATCCGTGTTACTTTTAGAATTGTATTAAATAGGTGTAGTGGTGGATGAGGGGTGGGGTATGTGTGGCACTTTTATAATTAATTTGTTGTTTGTTTTGTTGTGCCGCCTTTAAGCTCGGTAAATAGCTATGGCCCTTACTAACCTGGCTATGGCTAGTGTTAACAATAGAAACAAATCCTTTAATCTTCAGTCTATGTCTTGCAGCTGGCGTTTGGTAAATGGCATTGTTGCATAATAACAATGTTTAAAACAATATAAAACAATCAATCTGGTCATTTAGAGCGCCGTAACCCTTGAACGACTTGACCAATTAGAAAAGGCCTTATGGAAAGGGCACATCTACGGAGCAATACGTGTAAAATGAGCTAAGAACCAGCTTTACAGGACAAATAGTTTGACCTGTAGAGAGGAGAGACGAAAGGTACATCCCCAGACCAAGAACAAGACCAAGACCCAAGAACAAGAAATTGTCTATTTGGCCCCTCTCTGTATCTCGGGTTTGGTTGGACTGAATTTCAAAATTTTCGGACTGTAGACAGGCCTTGACTAGTCAAGGCTAGATTCCAAATTTGGTTTAAAAATTTTTAATTTTGACGGAGTATAAGCTCTCAAAGCTGAAAGTTTAACACAGAGATCCTAGGTCGACCCTTACTAACACTGGCTATCGCCAGTGTTAATAAACTTACGTTTGGTAAATGTATAATATATACCTCTTCTCCTTGAAGTAGGAAGGCTAAAAATATGAGAAAGGTGTCAAAAGACAGGAAATTAATCTGGATTTCGCGTAGGTGTATTTTCGTAGTTTTATGTAAAAATCTTCCCCTCGAAAAAAGCGAAAAAAACCCTTTGGTCCATTGTTGAAACAAATTGTTTGAAATAGATTGTTAGTTTCGGAATATCTTTCAGCAACATGGCGGCAAACGTTAGGTTGTTGCTTAAGGAGATGCTGGAGGAGGGATTGTTGGACGAGCGACAGGTTCGCTCGGGGTTTGTTCCGGAGGCGGTATACAAGGTTATTTACGCTGAGGCCTGCAAGAGAGGTATTTCCGATGCCAACCTACATTTGTACGGAGTGATTTGTGAAAGTTTTAGACAGAGACAAGGTAACACTAGCCCTAATCCTGAAAACAATGGCGTTAGCAATGTAGTGGATCGACAGCCAGTTAAGATAGCATCCAACGATGAAGTGCGTCCTATTGTTACGAATAAGTCAAACTTTAACAGTGAGGTGTTGCACGAGCATGATTACGTTGCAGTACAAAATGACCAGCAAGAATTAAATCGGTGTTTGGACTGGTTCAAGAAGTTGTACGGTAGTTCACTCTCTAAAGTTAAAATGGATAACTCTTGTTATTTTGGGTGTTCAGAAGGGCCGACCGTACAGCTTGTCTCACTTGCGTGATGCATTGGCTTTGCATATTGACCTTAGTGAGGTTGAGGCCGCCTGTGCGCTACGTATTAACAATGCATTTCAAATTGTGTTTAAGTCCATGGCAGCGAAAAACACTTTGAAAAACGTTAAAAACTTTAGTATCAATGGCTTTAGTGCGGCGGTGTACGATCTGAATCTTCAGACTGCAGTGATTAGAGTTCACTGGCTGCCGTATGAGATCGCTGATAAAGAGATCTGTTCTGTTATGTCCAAATTTGGTGTTGTGAAATCCTTTACTCGTGAAAAGAACATTATCGAAGGCTTTACACACTCTTATTCTGGTGTGAGGAGAATTGAGCTACAATTGAAAGAAAACACTACTTTAAGTGACTTGCCTGATACTGTGGATATATGTGGTTTGTCGGCTTTACTCGTTGTCTACGGCAGATCGCCCTTATGCTTACGTTGCAACTTTCGTGGGCACGTTCGTCGTGCCTGCGAAAGCGTGCGCTGTCAGCAATGTCATCGGTTCTCTGAAAAGAATAAGCCATGTGTTCACCCTATTGATAAGTCATATGCGTCTGCGGCTGCTGTTGCTATCCCTGGGCCCGCTAAGTTGCCTGTTAATGCTACTCCTGCTTGTTCGAGTACCCATTCGACTGTTGCAATAGTAGAAATGGATACTTCTAGACATCCTAATGGTCTTGTCATAGCTGAGGCCAACGCTTGTGAACCTGGGGTTCCTCAGTCGGCTTTGGTTCATCCTGATAGGCAAACTACCGCTGACGTGTGCACTACTGCTACTACTACTACTGCGTTTGTTGAGCCTAGTGTGGATTCTGATTTTTCTGACGTCCAGCTTAGAAAACGGCGGAGAGTGAACAGCAATCAAATGTCGCTCTCAGATGTTTGCCTAGTTGACACTTCCAACCGATTTTCGCCCCTGGCAGATGTTGAGGTTGAGGTAGAGTACGTGGAATCCGAAGTGAGCGGTGAGGATCATGTAAACCTAAATGACAGTGATTCAGTGTGTTCGGAAAGTCTGCGGAGCGAAAATGTTAGTCTCCACTCTGTTGAGGACCCTGAGTCCTCAAGCGCCATGTGTAACAATGACGGTATAGTTGAAAGCGAAATTGTATGCGACAATGTGTCTGAATGTGTAGTTGGTGGTAGACCGGACCCAGCTCCTTCATTGCACCAATAAGAATTTGTTCCTGGAACATACGTAGTGTGAAGAACAATGTTGACGAAGTTTTAAGATTAAGCGAGACTATTGAAATATTAGGCTTGCAAGAGACTAGGCTTCCTTTTGGAGTTAGCATTTGTGTTCCTGGATTCGATTGTTTCTTGAGCTCCCCCTCTTCTGGTATCCGTGTCCTCGTGAACTGGAGAGTGCCCCACCGCGCGCTGGTCTTGCCGGCCTGTCCTGGCATCGATTCATGTGGTATCAGCGTGTGGTCGGGCTCGTTCTGGTTCGCGATTGTCTTTGTTCATGTTGTGGGCAAATTTTCGATTGCCGACTGGGAGACCTGGATCCGTGCTCTTCCAACTCCAGTAATTGTTGGAGGGGACTTCAACGCCCACCATCAGGCATGGGGTAGCAATCACTGTGACACCCGAGGTCGTGTGATTGCAGACACTTTGTTAAACTCTGATTTATGCCTAGTACATAACAGGTCCCCAACATTTCTTCGTTGGTCGCATGACAAGATCTACGAGTCAGTCATCGACCTATTTCTTTGTTCGAGTAGTCTTGCGTCTTTCTTCGGATTTACTGTGTCGTGTGACCTCCGCGGGAGTGATCACTTCCCAATCATGCTTTTTTCTATTCAGTCTGCACGTCGGGTTCAGCAGTTGCGTAATTGTCGCCCGTATGTCGAGTCTGGCACCTTTGCTCCTTGGTTGAGTAAATGGATTAGGCTGCGGCGTATCCATTTCAGCAGAGCAACTCATCCAACGTGGTGGACTTTGAAGTGCACTGTTGCCGTGCGTGATCGCAGAAAGGCCTATCAGATGTGGCGTCGTAAACCAACCCAATACCGTTGGTGGGTCTATGTTGGCGTCGCAAAGGAAACGCATTCCATCCTGAGAAGTGAGAAGTCTTCTTTTGGGGCTCGTCTCTGTCAGAGTATTGGTCGTGGTGGGTCTACATCATTAGTCTGGAATCTTGTGCGTCCTCAGGACACTAGGCAGCAAATTTCTTGGATCTTTAATTCTGCCAATGATCGGGTACTTCGTGGGTGTGAGATGGTAGATGCTCTCAACAGCAGGTTTGCTGAGGTGTACCAGTTACCTGAAGGCATTGCCATCTCTTCTTCTGAACGGCTCTGGCTTGACAGCCCAACGGATGCTCCGCTGTGTATGACTGAGCTTTTGTCTGCACTTTCCCAATGCCGCTCCAGTAGCGCTGCTGGTATTGATGGGGTCATGTACGACTCCATTAGAAATGTTTGCCCTACCGGGAAAGTTGAGTTGTTGGGGTGTTTTCAGGACATCTTTGACGGAGGTGCTGTCCCTCCGGCCTGGATGTTTACTATACTCACTCCTGTAGCGAAACGGGGGAAACCTCGTTCTGCATTGACTAGTTACCGTCCTATCGCCCTTCTGTCCTGTGTTCGTAAGCTGTACGAACGGATCTTGGTGCGCAGGTTGATCTGGGCACTTGATCATAGCAACGTGCTGTCTGATCGGCAATTTGGCTATCGTGCTAATCGGTGTGCTCAGGACGCTGTGCTTTTGCTTGAATCTAGTATTTGTGAGGCTTGGCTTCATGGTCACGTTGTACTGGCTGTATTTTTAGATATCCGAGCAGCCTATGATACTGTTAAAACGGATTGGGTTGAGTTCTCCCTCCAGGCCTTAGGTGTTGGACGCAAGCTTGCCAAGGCAGTGCTTGCACTGCTTGGGCGTCGTCCTTTTGTTACCAGAGTTGGTTCCTTTTGGTCTGGTATCCGTGAGACTGATAGGGGGCTCCCGCAAGGGAGCTGTCTCAGTCCGATACTCTTTGCTGCTGTGCTGAACTCTGTCCTGGTTCTGCTTTGTCCCCATGTCAATGTTGTGGCCTACGCTGATGACGTTGCTGTGTGGGTGGTTGGCAATGATGTGGTTGCTCTACGCTCTGCCTTGGAGCAGGCAATTAGTTTTATGTGTACACTTCTTGAGGAGCGTGGTCTTGCAGTCTCTCCAGAGAAGTCAGAGGCTGTTGTTTTTAGCCGTGGTCCTCCAGTTACTACATCTATCACAGTTTGTGGATCTACCATTAGGACTAAGCATACCGTAAGGTACCTTGGTATCACTTTGAGTTCGCGGTTGGATTGGGAATGTGATGCCAGTGGTGTGAAGGTGGCGGCTGCTAGCAAGCTTGCCACTCTAAAAGCACTAACCTACGGACAGTTAGCGGCTAAGCGTAGTGTGGTATCTTCTTTCTATCGTGCGTATATAAGGTCTGGAATTGATTATCATCTCCCCTTCCTGGCACAGTCCAAGAAGGCGATTGGCAAGGTTCAAGTTGTTGTCAACCAGTGCTTGCGTATTGTTACTACGTGTATTATGTCTACTCCTGTTAGTGCCATACATGTTGAAGCTGGGGAGCTGCCCATTGCCTGTCGGGCCAAGGAGCTGTTACTATCCCTGTGCATGCGGAATCTTGGCCGTGGTTTGAGTGACCCTGTTGCCAGGGTCTTGTCGGACTATCGGGATGTGAGTGCGTTTGCGCGTAATGGCCTGGGCTCTGCTGGCCTCGGCATGTCCTTAGCTATTAGGTCTCCTCTCATGAAATTTCCTGACCCTCTCTGGGTTGGTGTTCCCAGCCCATGGACTTGGTGTAGTGAGCTTAAGCACGTGTTCCTTGGTGACTTCCATCCATTAATGGCAGATGTGTTCTGTGACGCTTCCTTCCACGTTGAAAGTTGGGAAGGAGGTGTTGGTGTGGTTGTCCCTACACTGAAGTTCGGTTTACGTCGTTTCTTGCCTGCTGTTCCTTCAGCATTTGTGGCTGAGCTTGTTGCCATCTCAGTGGCTCGTGATGTTGTACTAGACTTGGCGATCTGCAACTTCACTATTCGGACTGATTCAGCATCAAGTCTGCAGTTTTTGCGCGATTCCTTCAGCCGTTTGGACATTGCGAGCCCTCTTGCAGCAGAGATCGCATGGAAATTGTTTCAGGCCCTCCAGAGAGGCGTCGTTTCTCTTGCCTGGACGCCTGGGCATGCTGGTTGTCTGGGGAATGACGCAGCTGATGCTCATGCACGGCAAGCTTACGCCGAGAGAGCTACTCCTGTTGTTTTCCCGGTCTCCCCGCGTGATCTGCGACCGGTTTTGGCAGAATGGTCTCGGGCTTGTTGGTTGAGTGAGTGGGCGTCCGATACCACAGGTCGTGCTCTGTTTGCCATCAATCCCACTGTTCAGGTTCCTGCCGCCCTGAGCAGGCTCTCACATTATTCAGCTGGTGTCATCTCACGGCTTAGGACAGGGCACACCCGCCTCAATGCACATGCTTATAAGCTGCGCCAGTCCCACTCCCCACTGTGCTTTTGTGGCGAACAGGAGACTGTTCTTCATTTCCTTTTGCAGTGTCCGCTTGGTGATGTGCATCGTAAGGCGACATTTAGTAGGCAATGTATGTTTGCCAGTCTCAGTGACGTGCTTTGTGTGCACCCTGTCTCGGCTGCTACTCTACGGCGTCTCCGGGATGTTGTAGTCTTTTGCAGGCAACGGGGAGCACGGATCTAGTTGCCCTGTAGGCGTGTTCGCGTTCGTTTGTTTTGTTAGTGTCTGTGTCTATGTTTCAATCTCCATCCCTACTTTCTGTTGATATGGTATCACTGTCCTGCTGTTTATCTGATGTTATAGTTCTGTAGTTTTAAGTAGGTTTAAGTAGTTCTATACGAGAGCGCACGGCTTTGGGCCAAGGCATTCTATATAAATAAATAAATAAAAAATCACATCTTCCTGTTGTGCGGATGGTCCACAATTGTTGTGCCACGTAGGAGGCGCTTGGTCTGATAGTGTTGTCAGTAGGATTATGGCTGGCAGTGCTAACAGCCGTCATTCAAGAATGAGGCAGGTGCAACTCGCTGATGGGACGACTGTCGGAGTTGCATTTTGGATATTTCAAATACAAACTACATATTTAGCCTTAAATTTAAATGAAATTACGTAAAGCTACGAAAAGATTAATGCTAAATTAGGCCTATTTAATCAAAATATATTGATAACAGAAAAGGGTGTCAGAAATATTTCCACGTTTACGTTTGTAAAACATCGACATTCGATCAATAGTGTGCTATTAGCTGGTGCTCTACTCAGCAATAGTCCAGCCTAATTGTGGTAAACACGAATAGTTTCTAGTTACGATTTCTCCTTGCACGAAATCTTTTGTACTAGTCAAAACTTATAGGCGACAT
Source organism: Lithobius niger (assembly GCA_023313725.1). Lineage (NCBI taxonomy): Eukaryota > Metazoa > Arthropoda > Chilopoda > Lithobiomorpha > Lithobiidae > Lithobius > Lithobius niger. Next base: position 4,154 of record JAHWFP010055350.1, on the reverse strand, counting down.
GTGGTTGCTGTTTCAAAGCATCACACGTAGCGGGGAAGGAGATGGCTTTTAAGTAAAAATTCTTAAAATTTGTGAAACAAGGAAACCCATGTAAAGTCTGGTACTAACAAAAATGAAAAGTGACATGTGGTTCCTGGTGTTCTGCTTTTCCACAGCAAAGTTTATTTGAATAAAAAATAATCTATACCAAGAGCGGCATAAAAGAATATGCATGATAAAATCATCTAGTATTTTAGGTCATGCATGCAGAAACTCCCGTGCTGCAGCATTGAAATAGCCTTGCAACGGGGATGGATAAGGCTTCTTCAAGCCAAAGCCGACTGGAGAAGAAATCCCGTGTTTCTCCTACTGGGTCATTGCCAGTTTAGGTGCAGACCAGAAAGAGGATGGCTTCTTCAACCCAAGGCCGAATGGGTACAAATCGCATGTATTGCTTTAATTAAGCGCATGTAGCATTCTAGTGGCCAGACTGTTAGTGTGATTTATGGTTAGCATTTGTTTATGAACTGAAGCCTTACATCTGTAAGGCTGCAAGGGTAGTTTTGCAGTGAATTTGTGAAACAATGTCGTGGCGGAGATTAATGTAGTAGCACCAGGGTAGGATGGATGACATTGTATGGTCCTAGGTTCAATATGTACGTGTAGTTAAGTTGTTTTATAGATGGGCATTCGGCTATGTGCCATGGCTCCATAAATTCATTATCCCCCCTTACGAAAAACGTGTGCTGCACTCTGATTGTTTACTTGATCGTGTTAGATGTGGAATGTCCGTCAGCAGCAAAAGAGTTGCATCATGAAAGCTTCTCGAGCGAAGCGAGACGACGCGGAATGAGCAAACGCATAAATATCGGTATGTACCTCTTCTCCTCCGGAAGTAGGAGGCTAAAAATGTGAGAAGGGTGTCGCAAGACAAGAAATTAATCTGTTCGTAGTTTAGGCGTATTTTTAAAGTAACAAGGAGGGTCCTAAATGTCCCAAATTAACGAAAATCCAGCCCCCGCAACAATCAGGAACAATAGGTGATGTCTTCGATTGTTGACAGATTTTTACGTTTCGAACATTTCAGGCACGTGGGGCAACAACGTATTGAGGGCAACGGTTGTTGTGAGTGGCAGAATCTGTTTGAATAGCCCACATTAAAGAAAAAGGCACGTGCAGTTCACGGTTAGGGAGGCTGTTGGAGTTGAATATTTAAAATCCAATCTACATATATAATACCAGGGGTAGCATAAATATAAGAGGGGGTATACAACTTATTTATTGACCCTGAACCAACTGTCGTTGACGGTCCTGACATCTGGCGGCGGCAACGTGACAAAAATGTTTCTGACGCCACCAATTCTTTGTGGCCACTTGGTGAAACAGTCGATTCTCGAAATAAATTCAAAACAAAGTGCACCAGCTATTACATTGCCCATAATTTTTACTTTTTTATTGAAATGAAAAAAGTCTTATCTTTTAAATTTTTTAAATCGAATTATAAATTCTAGTTGTTATGTTAATCTGTTTTGTTTTCTCCTTGCCCCTCCCACGCTCGCTTGTTGCGTCAAGATGGCGTCAGATGCTGTCGCTTTCCGATGCGGGCACATTTGGTCAACAGTGTTATGGGGAAACGTTTACTATGCAGCTTTGAGACCATTTAGCTTTGAAACCTCAACCCTGTCGAAAAGCATCATCGTCAGCGTGGTGACGAGCATCAAAAAAGATGTTCAAAAACGAAACGAAGACTCCATCAATAACACGGAACTGCATCAATGACAAACATTCTAAAACATGGTGAGAACTAACTCATCTCGCCAACGTGCCACGCCTTTGTCTGAAACGCTGGACAGCATTGTAACAGCCGGCTTCAAGGCTTCAACAAAGGTTCAAGCAATCTACGCAGCCGACTGAGACTTTGACGATCCAGTACTGATGTTCAATTTGGACTTCAATCGACGGAGGTAAGTCAGTGTTTCGTCCAAGGTACGATTTTGGTGAATGATTTGGCCAAACAAAAAATTGATAGCTAGGCTACATATTAAAATACGAAAGGCTGGCCAAAAGAGGCAACGGCTATAATTAACAAAGCTATTTTTTCCCTGTACCAAATTGCTTTTGTCAACATTATTCCGGATATTATGTAGGCTGTGTTAATGTTATGTGGTAAATAAATACCATGTTAACAGTGCACGCACGATGAATTACAGTACAATTCACAACAAATCACGTGTACACAGTCTGGGGGGAGGGGGCAAGTGCACTCCAGGATTTGTTGAAAGGAAGTGCTGCAAGCCATATCAAAACCTTTTTGGGTCCACTACCGCAGAAGCTCAAGCAAGTTGGCCGGCCTATCTAGATTCCGGCGCGTGAAATTTTTCGGCTAAGTTTGGTTGCATTTTCTGATGTTATGTAGTTAGCCGTGTTCCGTAATTTGGAAAAAAACTGACATCATTTTCGTGAACGGCGACCTTGATTTACCTTTTACACCAATGGCGATAATACAACCATCCACATATACAGATCGATGGTGGACGAGCTTGGAGCCGCTGCGGTAGTGGTTCTGTTCCACCTTTTTTTTTTCCCCGATGTTGATAAATTTATCTTACCCATCCCCTCCCCCCCCCCCCCCCAAAAAACCCAATTTTTTTTTAAATGGGTGTAATGAAAAACAAAAAAGTCGCAGAAACACTGATCTTTAAAAACTAAACTATTCAGCGGGTGGGGGGGGGATGAGTTAGGTATAGTCCGATATTGATATCGGTATAATCTATATTTATTGGTATTTTTGCCGTGTCGGTATCGGACCACTGTAAGGCATCCAATACAGATATTCTTTATGCTAAGAAACGCAAGCGTCTTCCCTGCAAAACTGACACCAAGCACAGCAAATGCAACAACCAAGTGAGAAAAGCAAAGCCATTTGCTCAGTTTAATGAAAATGTAGCACACGACAGTTCCAATGCTCTTAAGTTCTATGACGACCAACCTAAAATCTAACTGAGAAGATGAATGTACTGAAGCCATAAGTAGGAATACGAGTAGAAATGCTGGTTATTGTGTCACAGAACTTTTTTGGATAATAACAGTTGGAACCCTTGCAAAACCAAAAAAATGAAGTTGCATTTGTATGAGATTTAAACTTTTAGTCATGATTTATTATTATTATTATTATTATTATTATTATTAGTATCGGTACCGGATCAGATCAGATCAGATCAAATGGTCTACCCTTCATCGGTATCGTGTCGTATCGGTAAAAAGTCATATCGGCCGTTCCCTAGGGGGAGTAGAGCGGTTCATTTTAACCATGCATTATGCATACGATGTTGGATGTGCCTGTTTTAGATTAACTGTACCAAAAAAGGTATGTAAAAGGGATCACCAACTCTGCACTATAAACATCGTTCCCTTTTGAAACTACCCTGCCTGGTGAAAATCGGACAAAGGCAACTGCCCTTAACTAACCTAAGCTGTAATAACACTAAAAACAACACCAGGATATTAGCATAAACAAATTATCTTTTCGCGAGTGTTGGTGGGCTGTTCTACATAATATCCAATAAAGTAACGGCAAGCAAGGCACTATAATTAGTCACGGGTAAGTAATGACTAAATTTAGATTTTTAGATTTCACTCATTTTCGTAGCCGTGTAACCTAGAATGTTAAGTCTGTCAAAATAAAGACAACCAGCTGTTCACTGAAGTAAGAATTAAAACCTAATAGGCCTACAGAACTTGAATGGTAGCCATTAGAATAGCAAATCCCCCCCACAAGGTTTTTTTTTAACGTCACGTAGAAGCAGGCTGATCCAGCAAAAGTAACACAATACCACCTACCCCAAAATTTTATGCTCCACACAGTTCAGTAAACCAAAAATATTTTCCCTTGAATTTTCGGTGAAAACAGGGCGTTCACCTTCTTCAGAACACAACGAGGCACTAAACTTTGAAAACGAACGTTACATGGTCAAGCAGACGACGCGCGAGTGAGAGAACCACTGATCTATATACAATCACGCTCTCAAGCCCCACTGCTTGTCAAGCTTGGCTTTCACATCAGAATCTACTGAATGTCCATTAACACGTGGGAGGCTCCTGTCAGGTTCATGAGTGGAACTTTCATGCCCTTGAAACGAAGAATGGCCAGAGATTCAAGGGCCCTCAGGTGTCCT
>JAHWFP010055343.1:38493-54927 GCA_023313725.1 Lithobius niger | reverse complement strand
TCTGGTGAGAATTCCTGTTATCTGAAATTGTGCGTTAAGTTTTCTGAACTGACACTTTCTCGATAGCAATACCTCAAAAACTACAACTTTTAAGAAGTCGAGGCCATTTAAGTGACGATCAGTATCATATTAAAGTACAACGTATAGCATTCCCACTGAATGGACTTTTTCTTTGACAGTGCATGGAAACTACTAGACCAAAGCCATGGTGAAATGTACACAACACATCCGAAGAAGAGCATCTACAAGTACTGATTAATGCACTTTATCCAAGTCTGCACGGGCGGCTTGAACAACACTTATTTAATACATCTTGTGGATGTTTAATATAAACTCCTGCAGGTGTTGAAAACGTGATTCAGATAAGCTCAGGGCTTGTAAAAGCCCAAAATACCAGGCACAGCTGGTTGATTTTGGTTTCTATTGCCTTTATGAAAATATACTTTACCTGATTTTTAGCATTCTCCTTCTTTTGCTGTGTAATCTAGAGATTAAAGTTCTGGGATCGTCCGGTGACGCTACCCACTGCGCATGTACAGTCTCCGCTATATAAACCCACACAAAGGTCGGTCCTTCCCGGTGGCGACATGAGAGGAGGGTGGGAGATAGGTAATGTATATTTTCATACAGCCAATAGAAACCAAAATCAACCAGCTGCACTTGGTATTTTGGGTTTTCTTTGTTCCATGAAACTATCCACTACCTGATTTTTTGCATTCCACAGACCTCGTCACAGGTGGCGGGCATCACTTGATGGAGCCCCCTAGGGTAGCACGCCGGTTCCCCAAACAGATAAGTCTTTGCGAACAATCGAAGTGTCTGTGGGAGGATGGCGATTGCTTCGCTTAAGGGGTTTAAAGTATTCGCTTGGTGGCCACAAAGTGACCAATGCGATACAAGCCATCTGCTTGGGCCGACTATCTCGCAGGTAGTAAGATGTGAACACAGTAGGATGTCTCCAGGAAGCAGCTTCCATGTCAGTAATGGGAACGATTCTGTGGTGGGCCCAAGAAGTTGAGATAGCCCGAAGTTCATGGGCGTTAACTCGAATCCCTTGGTCGGCGCAGTGTATTTCGAGAGCTTTGTAGGCGTCCAAGATGACAGTCTTTATCCAGGTAGTCACCATGTGTGCTGATGTTTCTCCGGTCGCCGATGCGAAAGGGAGAAAGAGTTAAGAGTGACCGCATCGCAGATGCTTGGAGCGTTTTAAGTAGCAAGTACCAAAGGGCACGAAGGGCAGTCGCTTTTCAGGTTCGTTGCCAAAGATAGGGGAGACAAGGCTGGTATGCAGATAGGGTTGGTCCAGTAGCCAGGCTTCTGGGTCTTAGCTCGGAAGGGCGCTCGAGGGGTCAGGGACTGCAGAGCAATCATTGTGGAAGAAACAGTCGGCGGCGGTCGCCGAGAGGGCCTATACCTCGCTGCATCGGAAACAGGTGGCCATGGTTACCAGAAAGACCTTCTTTCGGTTCAGATGACTGAGGTGCCAAGAAGAGAGAGGTTCGTAGGACGTCGAACCACTGGTCGCTAGAGTTCAAATGACTTGAGGAGAGCGGAGATGCAGAAGTCGTCCACGAGTGTAGAATATTCGGCCACTCTAAAGACGGTGTTCAGGGCGGACCGGTACATGAGGATAGTGGAACTTCTGTCAGGAAGCATAGAAGCTGTGCTAGAGATGGAGCAACCGGATTGATCTGTTGCAACATACACCAACGAAGCCATCGTCGCCAATCGCTATGATAGATTTTGTTGGTGGATGATCAGACTGCCTTAGAGCCAATACGAGAGGCCTGTTCCGAAGGAACGCATGTTGTTTCGAGTAATCTGATATCAGTCAAGTGTGTAGCTGGAGCGTCCGGGGTTTGCGATGGAGCACGGTTCCCCGATGTTGGGACAGTAGGTACAGTATGTCTGGTAGGCATTGAGTAGAGTCGATCAGAAGGGTGAGTAGAAATGGAATCCAAGCGTCCGACAGCCAGTTGGGAGCGATCAGGATGAAGCGTCTCGGAAACTGGGCCACCTTGTGCAAGACCAGGGGGAGGAGCCTGGGTGGAGTAAACAAGTAACCGAAGAGGTGGCTCTCCACAAACCATCATTAGGGCATCCACCGCCCATGCTTGATAGTCGGGGACCAGGTTCCAAACGAAGACCTCACAAGAGCACGACCTGGCAGGTTTAAGTGTAGAAAGGGAAAGACCTTCGTCGTGTCATATAGCAAAGACTGCGCATTCGCAGTGGATAGCTACGCCGGATGATCCAAGAACTTTAAGGTCTAATTGCACAGCAAAAGAAGGAGAATGCCAAAAAAGAGGTAATTGATATTTTCACGCCACACAGAAAGTAATTTTTACCATCAGTGTTTATGTGGAAAAACGCATTATTTCATTTATAAATAAGGACATGTAATTACCGCGATACTACTGGGCCTGATTTCGCGGTGTTTTGTTGCCATAAAGGTGCAATTTTGCGGGATTTTGGTTCAATTTTAGTGATGGAAATTGCTGTAGAATTTGAGAATGGCATCAGCCTTGGCTTATATTGACAAAAAAAAAACAACTCCAACGGAGCACGAAAATATGGGTGAAATTATTGCAGCCCAACTTTGTAACAAAAATAAGCAAAATGTACGTGGCTGATGATGATCGGCTGCTTATTTACGGCAACCTAGTGCCAACTGCATTATTTGGTGCGGATTCACACGAGTATTACTTCGGTGATAACTGCTACTGTAGCCAGTGGTCAATTATGTTGGCTTGCTATTCATTAAATTTATTTCATGAAAAATAAAGCCATTTTGCTGTAAATTTTGTGCTTCTTTTGGAAATGTGTGGCATTTTGAAACATTTACTGAATTTTGCAACAATTAAAAGGGCGTTTTTGCTTCAGTTAGTGATTGTTTTCCTAACATTTGAAGAATAGTTTTTATTACTCGTTTAGACAAAATATTGCAAAATTTGCAATTCCGCCGCGAATTCCGCAAAATCGCAGAAATTACACGTCTTTATAAATTATAAAACCATGGGCTTATTTGCGGGGATTTATGGTAGTCGTCACACAACCCTGTGCTAAAAAAGATATTAATAACGTGATTTTTTTTTGTACGGTCTATACAGATGACGTGATTTTTTTTACGGTCTATATATGGAGTACTTTCATACCGTTCAATACTAATTATGAAAAGTTATACATTTTTAACAATTACAGAAATAAAAACATCCGCAAACGTGGATGCGGATGTTTTTGTTTCGGTAATTGTTCAAGTTGTAGATTTCACACTTCAGTAGATTGAACTGCAACGATCTTTAACGTATACATTGTAGCTTTGTTCTTCCCTACTATCCAATAGGTATCCCTGAAGATTACTGAAATGAAGAGCAACCCTTCAAACTTGCTAAAACTATTGTCAGCTTTCAACTGAGGGAGGAGGCAGCAGATCTCAGCACATACCTTCTCTCATCCCAATTTTATTTTGAGCAACAACTTGAATCTTCTCCATCTGCTCTGTAACGTATTTCACTTTTCGCTTGAAGTAATCTTTTGCCATTGGGACATCCTACAAAATACAATGCAAAGGAGTTGACCTACCACTATTCTTTGAATGTTAACAGAGACTGACACCATTGTACATACTGACATGCAATGTTTGCTGTGGTGAATCGACATAAGAGGAAAGAAATGTTAGCCTACACTACAACCACATACGGGAACAAAAATTATCCTCTTGAATTTTCAGTAAAAAATCAGCATAGTGCTGTTAGATTTTCCCAGTGGAACGGAAAACTTGTAACTAGCCGAAGAACGAGCAAGGCAGCTCGCCGGGACCTAACGTCCAACACCGTGCACCTAGTATCCAACACCGAAGTATTGGGTAGTACCCGAAATATTTGTGACGGTGCCGGTACCAGCCTAGGTACCGCGGTACTCGGTATTTAACGGTTCTTAAAATTTGGCGGTACTTCCTTTGGTACGAACGGTATTTTTTTTTTAAGTAGCCCAATCAAGGTAAGGTTGGAAATGGAAATATCAATTTCATTACTAGCCCCCCAACCGCCCATCCAAAAAAAATACACACAAAAAGTAATTGCCAAGTAAGCTACTGAACTCTGAACTATTTTATTTTTCTGTTGGTTCTTACGCTGGTTGTAGCATCAAAGTTACACAAATTTGGCTCCACTTTTATGAATTGTTTAGAATTCCAATTTTACCATTGTTGATCTTTAACTGATTATTCCACTGCTTTGAGTCCTACAACACAAGGACTGGCTGAACTATTTGTTATAATTTTAGCACCTTTTTTCATATTAAAACAATACCATTGCATTTTTGGTACAGCGGTCTACTGCCCAACATTACAACACCGTGCACCTAGCAATGAAGAACTCGAAGCATGGCGCCAGCCAAAAAAATACAGTCAATAGCTCTCGTTCACTTTCTTCAGAAGTGACCAGTTAGCACAAATGAGCAGAAAATTCATGTCATGTCTTGAGCTGGAACTTCGCGCAGTTGGTCTCGTATCCCTGATCTATATGTTGGGATCCACACCTACATTCCAGTCTGTCAAGTTAATCACAGAGTTCAGACCTCATTAGCCTGTCGATGTTGGCATTACTGGGACTTGCGACGTTCATGAGAGGCTTATTGTGGATCCCTCTGAATTGTGAGGGATTCCAGTACCATCAAGTGAGAGTCTGCGCTAACTCAACCTCATTTGTGCTAAATGAAACTTCTGAAGAAGGTGAACATGAGACTGGCAACAATTTTAATGTGTAGTATTCCTGTACAGCTACAGTTCTCATTCTGATCAAAATATTGCAACAGTTGTGACAGCTGGCCTACACTTATCATGGTTGTTTTTGACACCATATATGTGAATACTGTGTACAGAGTAGATACGGCCTAAATTTTGTTTTATCAAAACTTCACACAAGTTTTGCAGTGATTGTGCAGTGCTACAATAATTTAAAAAAACAAAAACATAATTTTAAGACTGTTTGAAATTAGTTTTTACTATTCTAAAATACTTACCTTCAGTAATAATACAGTATAACCTCGTTAATAAGAACTCGGATAACAAGAATTCCTGCTTAATAAGAACTTTTTTCAAGATTTTGGTTGGTCAGCTACTCAGTCAGCACTAAATATATACGGCTATAACGAACTCTGTTAATACGAAAGTACGGATAAGACGAACAAATATTTACAATTCTAGCTTATTTTTACGAACTTGCTGTTCGTAACAGTTTCTTTTTCCTTCCCCTTGAATTTCGTTTTGTTTCACTCAAAACATCAATCATTAGTTGACTCCATCTTGGGAAGTGATAAGAGTTTTGTCCGTTTGTGCAAACACGAAGGTCAAGGACGAATGAAAAGAAAATACCGTATACCGGTAGATTACATTTTTTTTAAGTTGCAGTCCAATTTCTCTCGTCTGTTTAATAAGAACTACGGTTAATAAGAACATTTTTAGCAGTCCCCTTAAAGTTCGTATTAAAGAGGTTTTACTGTAGCTAAAAAATCGCTTATTTTATGCATTTCATTATCCAAAACAAATATTTTAATTATTTGTCGTATAATCTAGTGCCAACCATCTAGCTTCCGCCGGTGGCGCTGCTGTCCGTTTCCTTGTTAGGAGGGCAGACCGCCATCAAGTCATTTTGCTTATGAACCATCGGGTTCAGCGAAAGCGGGTTTAAAGATGAGGGTCTTGCTTCTGTTTTCTAGTGCTTTGGGGGAGTTGTTGGATGACACGTCTGGCTGCGACATGGGTCCCACATGGTACAGTCCATTTTCTTGCTTCGTTATCTCCCTGAAGTAGTGGCTTGTGAAGACGGATTGGCTTCTCCAGGATGCGGCTTCTAAGATTTCTGGAACTGCAATGTTAATGTGGAATGCCCATGATGTGGAGATAATTGCCCTGAGCTCATGTGCTGTCTTGTGCTGTCACCTGTTGTCAGTGTGGTTGCTACAGACGTCTTCGTAGGTGCTGGTGATGACGGTTCTGATCCAATACGCAATCATTCTTGATAATGTTTTGCCGAAGACGGTTTTGAAGGGGAGAAAGAGTTGGTTGTGGCCTTTGCGACATTCGAGGTTTTCTGTCCGTTTGATATAAAAACGTTAAGCTCGAACAGGACGGAGAAGACACTCGGGTTAATCACCAATTATTTTTGTGAGCACTGGAATGGTATAATTATTGTCTGTGATGGTTCGAAAGGTTTGCAGAGGCTCGAAAACTGACTCTTGGTTTTAGGTGGATGGTGGGGCAGTTTTTGTAGAAGCAGTAAGCCGGATCTACTGAGAGGGCTTGAATCTCACTACAGCGTAGACTGGTTGCCAGAGTGGTCGAAGACTGAGGTCACAGTATTGAAGGGGTTCGTAGGGTGCTTTCATGACCGAGTTTCGCACTATGGAGAGGTCCCAGTCAGGAAAGGAGTGATGAATTGTGAGTTGTTCTATCTCGAAGGATTCTATCAGCGATGAGATATGTAAGTCTTCCAGCAGATTAAGAGTCTGAATTGATGTGTAGACTAGGATTGTTGACCCTTTGAGTCCTTGTTTAAATAAGTCGTTGATGAAGGGCAATAAGACAGGTACAGGGGGATTGAATGAGAGGGAAATTGTCCTTCCTTCCATTACAGCAACAAAACCATCTTTTCCAGTGATTGGCATATATTCTGTTGGTTGATTCTCTGATGGCTACGCTTGCAATTCTTGTGGCCTGTTCATTAAGAATTTCTGTCTCTTTCAGGAGTCTGATGATAGTAGCCACCCGTGTAGGCGGAGGGCACTGGTACTTGGGTGGGACAGGGTCCTTTTTCTTTGCAAAAGTAGATCTGGAACTTCTGGCAGACTTCTTGGGAGGTAGATGGGGAGATTTAGAAGTTGAGGGAACCAAGACGCTGCTGGCAAGTTTGGTGCAATCAGCAGCAAGAGCCCATGAGTTGTCCGGATCTTTTGTAGGACTGATGGAAGAAATTTGAAGGGAAGGAAGAGGTAGGCATAAAGATTCTTCCAAGGGAATGTCAGGGCATCTACTGCCCAGGCTGAGTCATCCGGGACTGGACTGATGAACTGGGGAGGTTTGGCATAGTGCCTCGTGGCAAATAGATCCACCATTGGTGTGCTCCAGATGCTGAAGAGATGCGTAGATGGATTTCTTTAAGACCATTTCCCCGAGGGAGGTTTTTGGCGAGGGCACTGGGCTGGAGTCTGCTATTAGGTTCTGGCTGCCCGGGATGTGCAGAGGAAGTATGATCGTGTCCAGTGTGATACAGAAATTGAAGATCGCAGGCGTGATCTGATGGAGTTGGCAGGCATAAGTGCCTCCTTCCTTCCGAATGTAAGCTACTGCCGTTGTGTTGTCTGCTTGTATCTAGATCACCTTCCCCCTTACAAGGTGTCTGAATAGGAATACACTTACAGTTTCAGCACGTTGATGTGTTCCACCTTGTGGGTCGTCTAGAGGCTGGAAATTTAGTGGCGATTGATGTGGGCTTCCCACCCCTCCAGGGAGGGGTTCGTTATGAGGTGGAGGTCCAGTTGTGGTTCGTGACGGGGAATGGATTAAGAAAATATGTGGACGTTTGACCACCAGATTAGACCGTCGTGGGGATCCTAGACATGGTCGGGTGCAGGATCTTCTCCAAAAGTCGATGCGAAAAGTGATGAAAGGGCCTGGTCATCCATCTTCCGTGGGGCATAAGATTTGCCATGGAGTCCAATTTTCCGATTAGCGAGTTGAGTTCTGTGAGAATGTGGTTTGGTTTGTGGCGAAAGGAGCGACAGTAGTTGATGACGTCTTCAATTCGTTTGGGCGAGGGCAAAACCCAAGGTCGCAAGCAGAGTTATGGTGAAGTCCCAATTGCGAAGAAGTTGGTTGCGACAGATGTTGAGTAGCCAGTCATTCAAGTACAGTAGGTGATGCTGGATGCTGGTATCTGGTTTTAGTTAAGGTAAGCGAAGACGGGCTTTAGGATTTTCTTGGGGCAGCGTTGAGTACGAAGGGCAGACATTGAAATTCGTATCTGCTGCCGTCGTACATAAAACGAAAGAGATGATGGTCAGACACATGGAGCGGAACGTACCGATAGGCATCTTCGAGATCTATTGATATGGTCCATTCGTTTTGGTTTAGCGTTTGTCGAAAGGAATCGAATGTCTTCATTTTGAAGTGAGAATTTGTCATAATCCAGTTGAGAGGCTCAGATTGAAGACCAGTCTTTCGCTGCCCGACTTCTTCGGCCAGAGGAAGCTGTAGAAACCGAGGCGGAGTGAAGCTTGGCTTTCGTGAATTGCGTGCTTTGAAAGAAGTTCTTGAATTTTTTTCGAGAGGCGTTGTGATATGAAGTTGAACAAGCGAAATTTCATGGTAGTGGCGTGATGAGGTTTGGTTTACTGCTGAATAATAGTCGAAACCAGGAGAGATGATGGAGAGTATAAGCGGATCTGAGTTAGGACTTCCCATGCTGGTAAAAAGTGACAAGGTGACTGCCAACAAGTAGCGGCAAAAGTGGGATGGTTCTTGGTGGAGTAAAAGTCATCATGATAAGTCAGGCTGTTGTAGTTAATCTTGAAATCAAAGTTTCATCCCTGTTGTAAAAACCCTGCTTTTCTGATGAAGAGTTTTGAAAATTGCTTTGGCTTCCCATCTTTTGGTTTGCGAGAGACGTCCAGGTGAGGAGCGAGCTTCGGGATGAGGCTGCAAAAGAGCTTGCCGTACTCTGTCTCTGTGACTTGATTCCGTCGAGAGTTTCTCGCAAAGGGCGTTAATGGCAGTGTGGATGACATCTGCTTGAGAGGCTGCCCGAAGGCTGAGGCGCAGAATTCTGTCGTTATCCTTCAAAATGGCAGACGGGACTTCAAATTTCCTAGAAATTTGCATTGATGTTCCAAAAACCATTTTGGCTTCTGCCGCGAGAAAGCCCAATTTTACCTGGGGGGAGGTCAAAATTGGTTTCTTTTGCCTAAGGAAAATATACACTACCTGTAAATTTAATTGGATTCAGTTCCTGAGTGCTCGCTACCCTGGGGGAATCAAAACTCTCTAGATACGCCCAGCTCAGACACCCACCTGCGCATCCGGCACGCGCAAGCCCTCCATAAATAGTGCTACGGCATCAGCCAGCCATCTACTTTTCCTCACGATATGTCAGCCATGATGGTGACTCAAGAGGGGAGGTTGGGTGGGTATATACAGGTAATGTATATTTTCCTTAGGCAATAGAAACCAATTTTGACCTCAACCCAGGTAAAATTGGGCTTTCTAATTGCCGGTTGGAAAATATCCACTACCTGTAAATTTGATTGCATTTACAGCAGACCTCGTCAATATAGGTGGCGGGCACCATCATGACAGGCCCCCAAGGGTGTGAGCTGGTTCCCCAGTGACAGAGTTGTGGTTGATTGGTTGCAGACGCAACATTCTCTGGTCATGGCCGACTTTCTGCGCAAGGCAGTCGGAGAGGGGAGGGAACTTTCAATAGCCAAAGCGAGTTGGTGAGGAAGTTCAGGCGAGTTTTCCAGATTCCACGACTCGATTGGTTTTCGGTTGATGGTTTACAGATTTGGCAGAATTGCAGTTAGGCAGTTAGGTTCTTGAAGTATATACCACATTGTTGTTGTGGTTTATTGTTGAGAATTCGTGCTTCAGGGAGGTGAAGAAGCGCCAGACCATTGTGAATTCAGAATCAATTGATATAGATGCTCAGAAGCGAGAGAGGGTGTTCAAGAAACAGTGCACCAGCTGTGGATGGGTGCTTTGATTAGGAGCAGTCAAGCAGGTTGAAGGGCTTGTGAGTTTCCGATGATGGATGAAGTGTGAGAAGGGCTTGAGTGATTGTATGATGCATGTAATATTGCAGAGTTGGTGAAGGGTCCATGAAATGTTGTTCCCCAGAGTCATTGAGATTGGAGCAGCAAGATCGGGAAGTGAACGGTAGTATGTGGGTGAACCAAGGGAAATCTTTGAAGGGCAGCATGTGAAGGGGCGAATACCGAGCACACTGTCATGAGTGTGAAGTTGTGAAGATCAGGATCTACGCCGAGTTGAATGCAGAATTGGAGAATGTCGTTGAGGTCCAGTTTGACTCGGTGGAAGTGCGATACAGCCAGACTATTGGGTGCGAGACCGTTAGTGGCAATGAGTGATGCATATTGATGATGAACCGCTGGTTGTGGTTCGGAAAATTCGGGTTGTAAGTTGGCGAGGGCATCCAAACAGATTTAGTGTTGGTTAAGGAGCCGTGTGGTTAGTCAAGGTGACAAGGTGTTTCGTCATGATTGACAGATTGAAGAGTCAAACAAAAATATTGGATAAGTCGAGTTCCCAAGGATTTGGAATGAACGAGACTTAACCAGTGGAATGTGAGGCTTAAGGCCGAGTGATTAAAAACATTAACCGGCCGGAATTTCTTCAAGAGACCTGGTCGTGGAAGGTGAGCAAGAAACGGGAGTCCACGGTAGTGCTAAGAGTTTAGCTTTTGTCGTCCATGATCAAGTTGGGTTTAAGTGACGGGGGAGTCGTGAAGAAAATTCAGCTTCATCATGATGCAGCAGGCGGTTGGTGATGGAAACGGATTTTTCCATGAGATTGAAAGGGTCGTGAGACCATGGCAGTCACAGTGGTGTGGTATGATGGACTGGGGCACCGTGAAAGACCATCATGATTCGATTGGTGACGGTTAGCTTTAGTGACAATGCGTGCGTGTTGACGGATAATGAACGTGTTGGTGAACGAGAGTGGAGTTCGGGGCGAACGTCTGCAACGGGAGCTTGTGGGATGGAGACGTTGCGATGTTGTGGGATTTCATTCCAAGACATGTGAGTGAACATTCATTCAGAAAAGGGTTGGCGATTTGAGGAGACCTTCCCTCCATGAAACCAAGCCGAGGTGGTGTGAGGGAGGTGAGATGGAACGAAGTATGGGGCAATCATGTGAAGTCTCACGCAGTGGTCCCAAGGAACGAGGCAGAAGCAAAGTGTGAGTACAGGGTTGGCGTTGCATCGATATGTTGTATGGAGTCCATAAGCTACGAAGGCAGTACCAGGTGGTTGTTGTCCTGGTGAAGATGGTTGATTGATCGAGAAGGTCGAGTTAGCAGCGAGAGAGGGGTGGATGTCAGCAGCACTCGGTTACCCCAGGCGGGCGCACATCCGAGTCTGAATCAAGCCCAAAGCAATTTGACTTCGGAGAACGGACGAGAGCCGGTGTATTCAGCATGGTTTGCTGTGGACAGCTTCGATGCTTGAACGAGTTGGAACGAGTGGCGTGGAGAGCATGGTGGTTCCCGACGGAGGGCTTGTAGATGACGATCGGAACGGTGGACCATGAGCAGTAGGCGAACGACGAACGTGGCGTGCGGGCGGTAATGGACTTGAAGGCCGGCCAGGTCAACGGACGACGAACGGCTTGTGAATAGTGAAAAGGTGCACGAACGCAATGAGCTTGAGCGGTAGCAGGCTAGTGAACGATAAACGGAACCACGAGCGAAGATGGGGGTGGGCCTGAGTGGTGAATAGCTGATGGATGCTGAACAGAACAGGCCAAGGATGCAGGGTAAAAGATGAACGTCAGGTTGGCTAGTTATGGGGAATGAGGCTTGTTGAAGATGAAAATCGGCAAAATAAAAGCCGGCGTGTGGTGACGAGTGTCTGCACTGGCTAACAAAGTAACAATGAGTGATGCCGTGAGATTCAACGAACACGAACAACGAACGAGAACGACGAACGATGCGATGAGCTTCAAAGATTTCAATGACGAACGTGAACAATGACGAACGTGAACGGGAACGCCGAATGGAGCAATGAGTTTCGAAGATCGATGAACGGAAACGGTGAACGAGAAGAGAATGGCAGACAATAGGAGCGAATGGGCTTGACGGTAGGAATGAACGGTGGCCGGGCTAGTGACGGGAGAGGCGTCTCAGCAGAAATCTTCAGGTCGGCCTGTAACGGAGAGTGGGTGCTAGTCGACGAGTGAGCTGCGAGCGACGAACGGGCTGTGAGTGGCGAACGCCATGAAAGATAGTCGGACCCGAGCAGAGATTCTTCAGGTAAACTTGCGAGTGGTGAATCGATGAAGAGGGACAGTGACAGATCCGGTGAACGCATCACTTGCTTGACTATTGTGAACAGGACGTCTGGAATGATGAGAATCTTCGTTCATCAGGACGTCGAAGAACGTGATGAGTGTGATGGGCTGGAAGGCCGAGAAGGGAGAAGTCTTCCAGGAGAGGACTGCATGGGCGGCATCCATCATGAGACGAACGGTGCAGCCGCAGTGGCCCTGATGTGTAAGTGGTGAGTGGTTGACAATCGGGTGAAAGAGCGAGTGAACGAACGAAGAATGGCAGTCTTTGACTTGTGGAAGTCATCTTTTTGTGGAGGTTTCCTTCCTGAGGGGATGAGCTGCAAAAGAAACAGGGAACGCACCTTAACCTGTAGGGGTGAGTGGCGAACGAGCAACGAGCAAGAACGAACGGGAGTCCTCTTGGTGTAGCGGGCGAACGGGCAACGGTCTCCCGGTGACAATGTTGACGCATCGACGGCAGGAACGGACGGCGGTGGCAAACGTCGAGCCAAAGGACGGCGAATGGAGGTTTCCTGCCGGCTTGATGAAACAGGATGGCAGCGATAGACCAAGCGAATGACGGCTGCGAGTGATGATCGTGAGAACAGCAGCCGAGACAGCAGCTTGGATGGCTTTGATTGCGGGGCGAACGGTGCAGTGAACGATGACGAACGATGCCACGAACGGGCGGACAACATCTTCTTAATAGGAGAATCCTTTGTTGACGAACCGATTAATTCTTCGTGTAGTGGCGGTTCTTGCGAACAGGAACGACAACGGCGAATGGAAGACCTCTTCTTGTGGCAGGTCTTGCGAACAGGAACGACGAACGGAAGACCTCTTCATGTAGTGGTGGGTCTTGCGAACAAGCGAACTGAATGCAATTAAATTTACCGGTAGTGGATATTTTCCAACCGGCAATTAGAAACTCAATTTGAGGGTAGGTTTCAATGTGGCTGGGGAACCAGTTTTTTCTGACCAGGAGGTGGAGGTTCTTTGTCCAGTTCTAATGGTTCCCCTTTCCCCAAGAGAAAACCGCCGTTGTGCAGAAGAGTCGTTAAAAGAGTGGTTGATTGAGCGAGCACGGCACGACGTTTCAGCATGCGCCTAAAGCTTTTAGCTGTGCCCAAAGGCGGTTGTCAGGTTTTTGTTCTTTGCTGGTTCTGTTCCTGTGGATGATGGTTTGCAGAGAAAACAAACCGGGATGGTTCCCTCGACAGATCTCAGGCGCTCCGAAACCGGCATGTTGGATGGATCATTGTCGTTGTGCTGCATGCCGGGAGTCGTCGTCAACTTCGGAAGATTAAAGAATACAGCAGGCCGAAAGATCAGATCTGCAGCGGGGGAATCATTCAACACCGAGGCGGTGTAGAGGTCACTGTCGTTGTCAGTGGCGACAGAGCAAGACGTTTGGGTTGTTGAAGAGGTGACATGAGGTCGTCTATGGTGAATCGGCGGAGCCGAAGGGTAGCGAAAGACGGGGCTTGCGTCGGAAGGTTCCGTGGTTGATTTGGAAGTGGAATGCCTTTTCTCAGAGCTGTACGGAGATGACAGATGACGTTTGCGGGAGAAACTACTTGAAGATGACCCATTATTGCGTGTAGAAATAGCCTAGGGAAGAAGTGAGAGGGGCACACATGGGGGCTTGGTTTTCGTAGTGAAAATCCCGGATAGATTGGTCCTTGAGGGCGTGAACCAGACGGGGCGATATAGGGGAGTCTGTTTGGGCAGTTGGTGATGGGTTGCGGGAAAGTTTTGACGCCCAGGAAGAGGAATACAGGTTGAAGGGATATTCAGCTGGGGAAGAGTGCGTTCTCGATGAATGAAGAGATTTAGTCCTCTTTTTGGCTTTCTTGGTTTTGCGGTACGCTAACTACGAAGGTTCGCCGCAGTGAAGAGATGGTAACAGTGGTGGCGAAAGCAGTAGCAAGGGAGTTGCAGCTGCCGGTGGCGAAGGCGATGGGCTGACAACAAGGCCCTGGTCGCATAATTTTTTTTCGTAAACAGTTCAGCATAGGCGGCCAAATCGCGCCCTCTGATTCGTCGTTCTCTCGCATGGAAACCTGGCGATGACGGACAATTCTTGCGAGATAGCATTTCGAGCTAGAAAAAACCGTCACTTTACTTGACTATCCTTGCTTACTGCATACACACTTAACAGATTAAAATACTAGTAAATACTACAACTAATGAATCTAATTCCTTATTTTTATTACCTACAACTCACGCATACATCGCACGTAGCGTTAAGCCAAACAAGGCCAACTGCGATTGGAGTTGCGTGGAGCCAGGAAATCGACTACTATCTCGGTTAGCCTTAAAGTAAAGTGAAGCATCGCTCAGGTGGCTAATCTGTCACAGAGGCGACTTTTGGGTTTCTTGGTTACTGCTGCTAATAGTAGCTACCAATTTGTCTACATCGAAACATTAAAAAAAAAACAACTTAAAATGATATTCTAAATCACTACACTCAAAAAGTATTCGAGTGTAGAGTTTTCGATATAAACAAACAAGTACAGTTAGTGGCCAAACAAATTTAGTAATATGAACAATGCAGCATTGCTGAAATCGTGCTGTTATAAAATGGTACAAGGGGGAAATTTTAAACGCCACTTCGTACCAGGATTTGGCTCAAAATATAATTTTGAAATATAAACTCTGACAGGAAGGCACAAAACGGAGAAAATTAAGATCATGCTCTTGTTGAATGTTACATTTACATAATATTATAAGAATTCCCTAGCAAAATTATTTGTCAAATACTTTTGAGTGTAATGATTTAGAATATCATTTTAGGTTTTTTTTTAATGTCTCAATGAAGACAAATTGGTAGCCATTATTAACAGTAATAACCAAGAAACCAAAAGTCGTCTTTGTGACAGATTAGCCACCTGAGCGATGCTTCACCTCATAGCACACCATCATCTTACTTTAAGGCTAACTGAGATAGTAGCTAATTCCTGGCTACACCCAGCTCCAATCTCAGCTGGCATTGTTTGGCTTTATGCTACTTGCGATGTATGCGTCAGTTGTAGGTAATAAAATAAGGAATTAAGATTCCTCCTTCAGTTATTAGATACATGGTTGATTCGTGAGTTGTCGTATTTACTAGTATTTTAAACTGGTTAAGTG
This sequence comes from Lithobius niger, assembly GCA_023313725.1. Taxonomy (NCBI): domain Eukaryota; kingdom Metazoa; phylum Arthropoda; class Chilopoda; order Lithobiomorpha; family Lithobiidae; genus Lithobius; species Lithobius niger. Next base: position 39,731 of record JAHWFP010055343.1, on the reverse strand, counting down.
TGTACGTAGTAGGCAAGGGAAGTCAAGTGAAGTGACAGTCTGTTCTAGCTCGAAACGGTATCTCGCAAGAATTGTCCGTCCTGGCCATGTTTCCACGCGAGAGAACGACCAATCAAGCGGGCGCGATTTGGCCGCCTATGCTGAACTGTTTACGAAAAAAAATTATGCGTCCTGGTCGACAGGTGGATGGCTAGTGGGCGAAGGAGAGGCCATTGTCGGGGAAAAATCTTTTGTGTGCCTTTCGATCTTGCCATGGGAGAAGGTGATTCTTCAGCGTCAGTGAAGCGGGAAAGAATTGAATGAGTTACCGAGCAGTGTCACGCTAGAAGGAAAAACATAGCAGGATGCCTCACCTGAACGCTTTTATGGAGATGCTGCGCACGAGCATGTGGAGACCGAGTTGCACAGCTGGCCGGCTCTAAACAACCGAAAAACCTCTAGGGAAAGTAAGCATCCTTGGAAGGAAGGAATGTTAACATTTACAGGTAATGGATATAACAGGACAAAAAGCCAAATGGGCTTGATAAGTGTTAAATAAATATAGCTGCAAATAGAAATATAACTTCTCGCCTCACCTTTTCGACGTAGTACCCAGTGCCAATGTCAATAAAGACGTTGTTCACATCGCTCAACTGGCCTGGAACATACATCTATAAATACAGTCAAGGAAATTAGGACAACTCTTCACTTTCAGTCACCTTCACATAGCAGTTGGAAAGCCACTGCTGTGTCATCGGCAGAAGAGAACTGTGTACAAGTTTTAATGGTAACCACAACCAGCTGGAGCCTGTATTGTGGACACTGTGGCTTATCTACCTTCAGCAATCGACTGATACTGAGTAGATAACCTAAAATGAGCAGAGTAACACATTCTTGGTTAATGCTCTGACTCTCTGGCATTTTTTATGAAAAAACTATTGAATATCTAGTTGACAAATTTTATGTTTTCAGTATATCATTTTAAAGCTTTTAGGCCAGCCTTCAACGCTAAAACCATGAGTTGCACCCTCATACCGTTCAAAAATAATAAAGCAATATCTTACGATACAGAAATCATTTCCTAGTTCGTAAACAGTTTTTTTGGAACATGTCCTTCAAAATATTCGTAACTGAACTACTACTATCAGCAAAGTCTTGAGCCTGGGGCACTCATCTATAACCACACAAAAATGACGAAACTAAAATCCTTTGAACATTTATATAACCGAAAATTCTTTATATCCGGAAGAAAATAGCAC